>CM076468.1:7831461-8053961 GCA_038419695.1 Scomberomorus guttatus | reverse complement strand
AGCTGAATTGCAAATTTCATATTAGCCCGACAAACTGGAATGAAAAATATTAGGTATGGATTTCTATATACTTGTGGTTTTCGGCAAATTAATGCAATGCTGCAGCTCAATTTTCTCCATTTGCTGAGACCAGTGAACCAAAATGGCCACCAATTACACAATGACCCAAACGGTCTGCATGTGGCTCCTACAAAACGTAGACTACAATGCAGGAGAGGATAGACAGACAGAGAGAGAGAGAGTATGGGGCAGACATGCAGAGTGAAAAGCACCGCGAGCGAAATAAAACCAGAATCAGAGAGCAATAGACCGAGGGACCATGTGGCAGAGGGCGCGCACCCCGAGGCCTTTCTTATCTCTCTCAAAGCAACTTCATCAGCAAAACAAGCTGTCCTCTTTCACCAGGATTTACATCAGCCGCCCTGATAGGTCAGGACAGGTCATCATTTGCTGTTACCTGGAAGTGGCTCATAGATCAGCAGTCAATAAAGAAAGGCAAAGAGTGCAAAACACAAAAGCAGAGGTGGTTCCTAGCCTAAACACAATAGCACCGGTTGCATTGTTGAAAACACAAAAGCAGCACTAGGTTTTAATTAAAAGTTGCCACAGGTGAACAATAAACAGGATATTGCCCCGGTAGTCATCTTTTGTAGCAGTTTGGTTGTGGTTGTGACTTGTGTAGTCTCCTCGCATGATGTTGACTGGAGGGGTGTCAAATGAACATCTCTCTGTGGAAATGAAAGCAGACAGCTGTACGGAAAATTACAAGGGCAACGTTATCAGTAGCATTCATACTGCACTTATGACTCACGCCGCACAGGTAAAAGAGGCATGATGCTGAGGGGAAGGGCACTGTATGACAAATGGGATTGGATTACTAATACAATTTTGGCTCAATAATAGATCAATGGGGTCCAGGCAGCATGAGTAATGCATGTGTAAGATGAGTTTACTTGACTTAGACTCAAGGACAGAGGGCTCACATGCACAGTATGTTTTATGTTGAGGCTTTACTTTACTTGATGTAATCCAAAAATAGGATGTAATGGTCGAATCTGCTGGTACATTGATCAGGGATCAGCATTAATCACATCTTTATTGCACAAAGGTTAACGTCACGGAAGGTTATCAGAGAATACACGTTTTGAAATGAAGTCATTTCCTTTTCTGAGTGCGTATGCAGGAAAATAATTTGAGCCCTGCTGCTTTAATTCAGCATCTCCACTAATTCCTCCTGCAAATAGATTTTGATTTGCTGTCATGGCAGCAGATCCTGGAACGAGAACTGACATCGTGCAAAAAATACCCTGGAACCTCAGAAAATACACTCTAACCCCTCATCTATCTAAAAACAGCAAAATATATTTATAAGGAATATATTTTGACATCACGCCAAAGATATGTTTTTACATTTTCCCTTCCTTTTTATTCATATATTTGTATTAAATGCCTTGATATCTGCCTGATTTGCCTGATTGTTGTGATATGTTGTATTTCTAGAGTTTCCTGTGTTTGGAACTGAGAGCTACAAATATGTTGAACTGCATTTCCCATCATTCCTTGCATGACACAGCACAGGTTAACCCAATTAGGTCCCATTATAAGGTGCTGAGTTCCTGTGTGGCAACCTTTTGCCTTGATGAATGTGTGTGGGACTGAGGGCTTGGGTTGAATTTGTTCCATTTGCACCTTTAGCATTTGGTGTTGAGTGTGGTGATTTTCTTTAAAGTGTGTATACTTTATGAAGCTCTTAGGGGTCTGTTTCATGGAGTTTTTCTAGACAAAAAATGTGAAGAATGATCCTTGTAGCACTTTTTTTGTTTTAATGCCCTGGTACACTGCACCTGGTGCTGCCAATAGGAAATAATGCAGGACCTGTGTTTTTCTGTCCTTTCCTGTCAGGTCTTTGTACTCAGCCACGTAGCCACTAGCACCTGTTTCTTACACTCTGTCATACGCGTGAAGTGTGTCGCCTTGAGGGGAATGGGATCAAATCCGACACCTGCCATGTTTTCTGTCCTGCTGGGCCTTTGCATCTGGCTGCCATGCATTCACCTTTGCCCTCTTGTCACAATAACACTGTAAAAGTGCAATTGAAAACAAAGCACCACCCATTCTGAAAACAACAAAACCCTGCCAGTATGAATGATTGAAACTGCCTAAACCTCAGTTGCAGAGCATGCCTGAAATATGTAACTTTTTTTTTTTGTTTAAAGTAGGAATTTCAACCACGGCTTTGGACTTGTCTTTTGTGCATGAAACTCTACTGCTTCCAAGCAAGCAGTGACATTTAAGCATAAGAGGATTCAATACAGGACGAATGTGATAAAAGTGCCTATGAACAAAGAGGGTGAATGTAAAGCCACTTGCTCATTCCTGTTGTGCTCAAAGCTGTTAAGGTTCAATGGCCTGAAGCGCTGCTCTATTATCTCTTTTGAATTTTTTTTTTCCTTTTGGTGGTTACTTAAATAAATAACCACGTTTGTGCATTTAATGACACAAACCTCAATGTTTTTGAACGGTGCATACTGTATATGTGTTTTTCATCAAGCTTTGCATATAAACATTACGCTCCTTCTTCATTGCACAACACCACAAGGACAGGTTGGACTTGCTAGAGCGTAGCAATCAAATATCCTACAAGCCTGGACCTGAGTCGGGGAGGGAAATTAACGTGCTGCCCTCATCGCAGCCTCATACGTGTTTGTCAAAAAGGCAGGGTTTGAAACTCAGAGGAAGTATTCTTTGTTGTGACAATGCTAAGTCATTATGCTAACAAAAGGCAAAAGCAGCTGACCCCCCCAACCCCCTGTAGCTAGATGACGTGAAGAAAGTGGCTGTCATCAGAAGATTTAAGAGCTAATGTGTGTAAATATTAACCAATATGCACATGTTTACTTTTCAGGGCTGTCATTTTCACTGACAGCTCTTACAATACGTACTGAATGTAAATGTCATCCAAGTTATTTACTGCAAAAGAAGTCAACCGCATCAGCCTTGAATCCAATCCTTGATCTATCCTCCGTTACCCCTGTGTTTCTGTCTTAACTTTCCTCATCCAACAAGTCCAACCACATCTGTACCTATAGTATACTGGTAAAGTTCAGGACTTGTTATGAGTAGGAAACCATGAAAGGATGCCTATTTTAAGATTTTAAAGGACAAGTGATAAGTGCATAGACACCAAAGTCATCCATGTTATTCGGCGCTCCATGGTCTGGTGCTTCAAGCTAACAATAGCTGCGAGATAACGGACGACTAAGATTATCAGAAGTATCAAGAATGACCTTTTATTTAAGTGAATAAATCACCCAACTCCTTCACTTTCAGTCTGGGGGAAAGTACATTCATAACTATTACAGCTCGGCTCTCTTTCCATGAACAACACAAATTCTTCTTTTAAAACTTAGAAAATTTGAAACCCTCTTCTTTTACACAGAGTATGATTAGGGTAGAGGGTACTTTAGCCCTAACCTTACAGTATTTGAGCTAATTAAAAGGGCACTTGGCCTGACCACAAGAGCCCTTTGGGGATTTCTGGGGCAATTTAGCCAACCAGAGGAGCAATCTGGCTGACTAAAAGGGCACTCAGGCCAACCTGAGCACTTGGGGGTGGTTTATCAGCAGGGCACTCTGGGGCATTCAATTGACTTAAGGGAAAAATGAAACATGGGCGTTTGGGAATAAACATACCCGGGTTAGATAAAGCACTTGGTTCATATCTGACTCCATCCAATCTCTACGAAATGTGTGTTCCAATACTTGAAAATAAGTGTGAAAATAAATTTGTTTCAGTCTGTAAAAGGTGCTATATTTTCAGTAATCACAAAGTTTATGAAAGGATGGAGATTGCCTGAGTAAAATTTGAATATATTAGTGTATCTTAACCTCTTAAGGGGCCTTTATAGTTGCGTGTAAGTAACAGCTTCAGAGCCTATACCATGATGCTAATGTACGCCTCCTCAAAAATGTATCTACACATCAGGGCTATGGAGATACAAAAGAATACATACTGCAGGAACTTTCTGATCTGATTACATTTGGCGGCTTGTGTTTTCTTTAGGTTTCTGATGCCAGTGGAGATTGAGAGTGAAGACAACGTTAAGCGTGCTGAAGCTCAGTTATCTGCTCATTCTCAGTGACACCCATCAAAGCTGCAAAGCTGTCGCCCCTGGAAACCTTCTGCTCACTTTGTTTCAATTGCAATTAATGAAAGAATATAAACACAGCAATTGCACAGCAACGGCACAATTTGAGCGAATGCAAACCCAATTACTGTGGGAGGTTTAATTAAAGAATGATACAATACATCCATCTGGTTTTGCGGTGATGCTATCAACGGGTGTTACCCAATGCTGAGCCTACACAGAAGGTGGTAGGGCAGCTTCAACTTTATAACATTGTTTTAAAGTTTCGAGAGGCACCAAATATAGGTTGAATTTTGTGTAAATGTCTATTTGTTTGAATGGTGCAGCCTTAGAAAACATGGAGTGTTGGATTTGAATATTTCACTCAGTGTAAACATCACATAGATTCCATGAAAAATTGACAAAATAATACAGAAAATGCAGTATATTATACTGCCAGGCAGTGTGTAATCAAATGGTTTTACCAATCTTAAATCTGTAGGATGTAAAGGGAAGACTGTATCTTAAGGAGTTTCTCAATTCTGAAGAGTGCAAGTATGACAAACATTCCTATTTAGTATACTTTTTAAAACTTTAAGTTAGATATTTTGAGCTCTAACAACACACAGTGTTTGTTGACCCAACACAGTGCTAGCCTGTGGACTTTCAGTTACATGACCAGTTTTTCACAGTTGAAAGCTTAAGGTGAACAGCATAAATGGCTCGATGGGATTCTAAAGTTTGGCTTGGAAGGCTGATGGGTCTACTTTTTGACGGGAGAAATAGTGAGGAGCAAGACTAAATTTACCCAGTCTGGGTCCTGGCAAGGCTTCTTTTTTTTTTTTTTCTTAGAATCCCTGATGCAGAGCATGTGAGACATCTCTGACTGCAGCACACAAATTGTGCAGCCTAGGACTGTGGGTGGGCTAGCTCCTTGGGCCAAGACAAAAACACACTTGTGTACACACGCACAGATGCAAGAGGATCTCCCATTATTTGGAAAGACATTCTCATTGGAGATAAGCAAAAGTTGCCTTGTCTTTCGAATCTCATCATGTGGCGGTGTTTTACTCCTTTGGCTTCTTGGGTGCGGTGTTACTTCTATGAAGATGACTGATAGTGACATCATAAGTACTAAAAGTAGGAGCAGAGAGGATGTGACTCTGAATGGGTTGCAACATCTGAAGAGAGAGACAAATGCCTTCAGGTCCAAACAAAGCCAAAAACACATCTATAGTATGATTTTTGTTTCCTAAAATTCAGAAGAAAAAATGACCTTGACAGCGGTAAAAAAAATGTACAACAGCTGTGAAATACATTGATGATAATTGTGCATATTGTCACTGGGCCATTATGCAAAATATTATGTAAAAATCTCTGTTTAGGAAAGGAATGTTCTTCAGAAGACACTCAATTTTCAGGAAATACCAGAGTTGTCTCAGAAAGCTGACTGGAGAGATCCTAAATTATGCAAAGGGAACAGTTGTAACTAAGAAAGTAACAAAACCAGATACATTCTAAATAACTGAAGCTGGATGGCACTGTTGCAAATTTTAAAAAGTGCGCATTATTTGCAGAACAATAGATTTTCAACCCACGTCCAACATGAGTACATTTCTGATAAAGCTATTGTAGTTGGCCGATGCTTTCCTCCCCTTAAATATCTCCAGGCTCTCTCTCAGCTCAAACACTCCTATCTGCTGCTTTATCAGACGAGTGGGAGGCATGTAATTGTGTTGGTACAATAGCTGCTATGTCCCTTTTCAATATATAGAGGTAACACAGAGGTAACAATGCACTCATTACTGATGGAGCACTGGGAGAAAGCGCATACATGGGATCATGCTGTGGATGCAGCAAAGCTTTTTTTTTTCACGCTGCTAAGTATATGATGATTATGATGAAAATAGGACAGATGTGTTTGAACCGTTGCCAACAGAAAGTTCCTTTGCGAGTGTCACCCTACTTTTCAGGCCGCTTTTAGTCTTAATGATGGTATTCAGTATACAAAATGTTAAAGATGCATTGCGAGCATGGAGGACTTGGCTCCGTATCTGAAAGCCTACAAACTACAGCAGGGAAATCGTAGGGATCCCATGGTGAAAAACAAACATTAAAAGAAAACCAATGTTAAAAAAAAACAGTCCTCATAAATAGAATTAATTCAGCTCCGGCCTCCGTGTTGACAATCTCAACTATAAAAGGCAAAACTGTACTACTAATTGCTTTCAATATGTTGCTGCAATGCAAACACTGCAAAATTATGCAATGTGGCAAAGGGGAAACTCAACTCAACGGCATGACATATCCCAAAAAAAACCAAACTGTATCTATAAATGTCACAAACACTAACTGAAAGACACACATGGGACATTTCCTTACAACAAGCATGAACTACAGCCTCAGTGATTACCATAAAAATGTCTTAGAAAAAGTCAAACATCATGAGCTTCACCAGATGAGATACTTACTGTTAGGCCATTATTGTGGTCAAAGGTGTTTCAGCTTAGTGCGGCTTTAAAGTCTTGGTAAATAATGACCACTGATGTCCCATCCGCACTAAAAATGGTAATTGCTGTTCAAAAAGTACCTCATTATGGGATCAAACTGATCAGTAAAATAGTAATGAATTATAAATGAAACATTCACTACCCTGCATTCTGGCCCTAGTCCCAGCCTACAATATCCACAAAAAACAAACAAAACAATACAGATATCTTATCTCTATATTTTATTTGTTATTACTTCACGCCCATTTGATAAAGCACCTGGACTACTTAGGAAGATAGGGAAGAACTTACCTAGAAATGTGCTTTCATTAACAGGAGAGTTACTGTATAGAAAGCATTTTTCAACAAAGTGCCACTGAAAGGTGCAGTTTATTTACTCTAAAGGAGAATGAGACACTAGGTCAGGGAGTTTATTTGAAGAGTGACATTGCAAAGCCATTTCAAATACACAGTGTTTGCTTTTAAATCATGATCACTCCGTTAAATATTGAATTTATTTTGTCTAAATGCTTGAATTTGTTTTCAAAACATACTTTCATATGATATCTGGCTGTGTAAATGGATTAGTAAGGTGATATACGGATAATCTTTTCATTCTGCAATAACTCATACAGTAATTTTGCAACTAAAATCTCTATTATGAGGCCTCAAGTATTTTCAGGGTTGTAATTTTTCACTTTTATTCACTTCTGCTTCCTCAATTCTCTGAGCACCTCCTTTTGAGAAGATATATCTGGGTTGGGTCACCAGTGAGGTCAAGCATAGACTGCACCACTCTGACATTCCAGATGGGAGTTAAACTTATACTAATCCTGTGACAAACCCACTTGGCTTCAAGCAGCAGGCGTATAGAACCACACCATGAGGGAGGCATTCCCGGCCCATCTGAAAGTGATCAACCAGTAAGCTGCAGGGAATCGCAGCCGGGGGTGGGGGTGGGGGGTTTAGATGCAGATGAAACAGTATCTACAGTATTCCAAGGTTACAAGACAGCGATTTGACACA
Source organism: Scomberomorus guttatus (assembly GCA_038419695.1). Classification (NCBI taxonomy): domain Eukaryota; kingdom Metazoa; phylum Chordata; class Actinopteri; order Scombriformes; family Scombridae; genus Scomberomorus; species Scomberomorus guttatus. The sequence goes on along the minus strand of CM076468.1, from coordinate 8,046,319 downwards.
TCAAACAGTTTGTGTTTTTAAACTCATCCCGCCGAGGCATGAGCTGGAATAATGATGATCTGCGCCACAGGGAGGTCAGAGGTCGGGCTGAGCCACAACTCTGCTGGAACTGGTCGCACTTCAGTGTCTCGTTCAAGGACACAGACCAGCTTGAAGTTTGCTGCATGATGAAAGGTGTGCAGTGTGCCTCTGTGCCGATCCCCCACACAGACTAAACCACTGGATATTCCACAATTTGCCTTATTATCTCTCTCATAAGGGCTGCTTATATTCTGTTTCATGATTTGTGAATGGCTGAATAGCTGTGCTTATGCTCCCACTGGACCATTATTCTTCTTCTCAGTTTTTTTGTTGCCACCTGTCTATTATATAGCATTATTTTCATCAGTGTGGGCTTGGTGCTGCAGCCAGGCTATTTAAAGCTCATCAATGAAAGTAGTTTTTTTTTCTCCTTGGTATAAGAACCTCCAAGAGGAGGAGCTTTGTATAACTGCTACAGAGCTTTCCCAGCTGTATTAAAATCACCACATAAAGTCAGGGAAATACCGGAAGTTGGTCGATTTTCCCTTCTAAATAAAATTGTAAATTTTCATTTTTGGCTGTAACATGAGAGAAAGGGAATTGAATGGTTACAGAATGCTTATTGGAGCATTATGTAGCTTATAAATTAAAATATTGCCTCTATGAATGGGAATTGTGTGAAAGAAGCCGCTAACAATGACGTTGTTCATTTGGAGCTCCGGCTCTTTTAGCCCTGTGCTTTTATTCTGATAAGCACTACCGGAACTCCTCCTATGTATTGTAGCTGACTTGACGCTGCCTCCCTTTTCTGTAGTCCACCTCCACAGCATGCAAATTAAGGAGCAACTCCAAATACATCGCAGATTGGCTAACTACGCGGAGCGCGCGGCGCTGCGCAAGAGCTGGAGACGGCACGCGCTTTCATTATTTTAAGTGCTTGTTTTTTAAAAAAAAAAAAAAAAAAGCCTGAATAGCCTCTTTATATACTCAACACTGTTTGGTTGTGATTGCTCGAACCTGCAACTTAATCATAATTAAATGTGGTGAGGCTGCGGGAGGAGAGGGGACTCATCATCCCGGGACCAAAGTGAAACCTCACCGCGAGCTCCTCGGGCACTGGGAATCGCTCGTGCGTGACAGCGTTTGAACACTCAAGAAAGACTGTGGATCCGAGAGGACAAGTGTGGACTGACGGACGCTGTGAAGTTTTCTCGTGTGTCAGCTTGTTTTTTGTTTTTTTGTTTGTTTGTTTGTTTGTTTGTTTTTAAGTAGCCCGGTGGACCAGAGAAAGTGGAGGTTTGCCCCTCTCCAATGCGTCGGTTCCCCGCATCTACTGATGGACTGAGTCCGGTGAAATTTGGAATAGCCTTGCCCTTTTTTTTCACCAGTTTTAGTCGGTAAGTCACGAAGCACAGTCACTAATGCTGTTTTTGTGTATGTCTTTTAAAACGTCACACTGTGGTGTGCTCATTTACTTTATTGCACATTAATGGACCAGGTGGGCTTGCAGTCTGCTGTATTATGAGATAGCCAAGGTAACAAGGAATCCAGGTGTCCATTATGGGCAGGTTCCAACTAGCTGAAGTATGTTATTGAGCAGTTTACCCATTTATTTTTGACCTTTTTGCAAAATGTACACTCCTGTAAAATGCACAGTGTCTAGACTGACGTGTCAGCTGTGTGTAAACCAACAGAATGCTTAAGACATTCATCCCTAACGTGATTTTACAAGTAGGGAAAGTCTTTAAGAAAAAACAGTGCCTGGACTTGACTGGACCAGTGAGTTTTCCCGAGGGGGCTCCATTACCTGGAGCACACCTGGCTGCATGCCACACACAGTTACTGTATCCTACGGCGCTGTGCAGGCTTATGGTAATCAAGACTGCAATACAGTGTCTCTTATTACAGACAGAAAATGCCTAAACTTTGCTTTAAGAGTCTCTATTTCTGGAGAAAAACAGACCTCTGCCTAATACAACATTTCATTATTCTCTGATCTCTTTTTTTGGCATTGACTGTAGTCATAGCTGAATATAATTGTGGCGTATGCATATTAATAATCACCGTTGGTAGTCACAGGTGTGTTTAATGGGGGACTGCATCACGACTTCTTGCAGACCTCAGCCAATCAGAAAGCATGGTATCTGTTTGATCAGAAGCATCATTTGTCTGCCACAGTCAATCTCATTTAAGCGTCAGTGCTGTTGACATTAAGCCCACATTCATGTCTGTACTGTCCATCCTGACTGATTAAATAAATCTTTACTGCATTCAAGCTTAATTGGTTTGCACTTTGTCCTGAACGTCTGCATTTTTTTTTTTTTTTTGAGGGTGAGGTTATAGTCCTATTAAGTGCAAGTTAATGAAGGAAAGAGGTGTTTAATTAGCTCAAAGTAGTGAATTGCATAATTGAGTTTGGATCCCAATTTTTTGCTTGGGTGAATCAATGGTTAATAATCTAACAGCTTAGTTATTATCACTCTGTACTATAAGTGCATGGACTGCCAGTGCTTAATGTGCCTGAATAACTTAATTGTTGATCATTTTTGAAGCCAAGTGAACCTATGTGGATTAATTTAGCAAATTATGCAAAACTAAGCATTATCTATTAGATTATGAATTATGTCATTATTAATTTAAAATGACACATCTCCACCGTTTCTTTGGCTTTGAAGGCTCAGCGGCTCGACCAATTATCATCTAACCACAGCAAATTCTTGAAAAAATAGCTTGTATATCAGGTGGTGGTTAGATACCCATTGCACAAATTGCTTGTAATGAAGGGAAACACAAAAGTGTGTGAGTACCCTGCAGTTTTAAGAGCATCAACTCAGGGGTAGAACTGGGATGGAGGCATTGTGAAACTTCATTAAAGCGCACTATTTTCAGACCAACGAAGCCTGCAGATATATTGGAGAGCCTCTGCTGCTCTAAGACGTGGAGAAAGTAGGCAGCACTAGCCCACAGAATATTGAATCAGTCAAAAAAAAAAAAGGGCTGGAACAAGGGGCAAGGGAGTTGAACTATCTCTTGCCTCTTGAGTGGGTGGATGTCATAATTATAATTTCTCCAGGATTGCGGTGGAGGGCCGCGGGCGCTGGCAGAATCTCTGCAGATATGTGGGTGTAGTGGTGGTGTCGACCCTGTAGGGCAAGCCACATCACTTCCAATACAAAGAAAAAAAGGGACAAGTCCCACCATAATTGGTGCCTGAGAACACTGCGGGGCACTGTGGGAAGTTGATAGACGGTCAGGGCGCACACGCGCACATAAACAAGGCTGAGGGCACGGGCACGAGCAAAAAATACACACTCACACGCATGCACACTAAAGCAATAGAGTGTAGGGGGCTCTAATCTACTATCCTGTGTCAAGCTGAAATGAAACAACCCCTAGCTGGATGCAACAAGTCTCACTGTCTCGCATTTTCTGTCTTAGTCTCATTCTCTGTTTCAGCCCCCAAGCAAAAACAGTCTAATTTTAAGTATTAGTGGATGCATGCAACTGTTGGTTAGTGACCTCTAAGTGGATGGGGAGGAAAGGTGACTCTCCTCTACTGCTTAGCCAGATCGTTGCTATTTTATGCTTACTGCTAGTGTAAATTAGCAGTATTATATATTATAAAAGGCACTCCTGTAAAATGCTTTCTATGTAATTGTCAGACAAAGCATTCTGTATTATTAAAACTAGCTCTTGCCTGTTTGTGGCTAGTCGCTCCTTGTTGTATTGCTGCGTTGCCTCAAACACCTGCAAGGAAAAAAAAAAAAGCCTCTTTCACTAAAATATCTTCTTGTTATAGACCTCTCTGTCAAGAGACACGTAGGAAGTGGGAGCTTCAGGCCAGTGGATCTCTTATTGGAGTCAATAGAAACCTCAGTTTTTCCACTAGGAGCACTGGTGCTCCTTATTAAATTTTTTTTAGGCGCCCCAGTCCAAATGTAGAAACAGCACTAGAATTCATTTTCAGCACAACAGATTCATAATATTTCCCTTTTAGGATGTGTTACTGAACATTTCACAGAAATAACAATCCAAACTGCAGTATGCGTTTGTTTACTTAAAAAGTGACAGGTGCTGAGTCTTCTATCTACCTTGCTGAATGCCTTATAAATATTGAAAAACCTGCTGTTTGGAAAGTAGCACATAGAATATGATGGGCTGCAGTTAGTGTTCTGATGAAATGCTCAGTGAGCCAATTATTCAGGATGATAAACACCTCACTACCTTTGTTTGAAATGCAACACTCCCTTCTGTTCCATCAATGTCATGTGTGATATGCACACACTTACCTGCGCCAGACTTTGCAGTATGTGCTGTGTTGTCTGTAAATGCATTTAATCTTCAGTTTCTGTTATGAGTCTAAGCATTTTAAGGTACCTGGCAGTAATCCATCCAAAGAACAAATAGGGATTTATGGATGTTGAGGTTTTTTTTTTTTATTTGACTTTGAAGGCTTTGTTCTTTTAACAGGTTTTAACAGGAGCTTTAGAATGCTGTCCAGCTTCTTAACTGCCCACCGTGGCATTCCTACTTAATTGGTCTTGAAAGGTCCTGTTCAGTAAGACGGTGCAGGTCAGCTCCAGTCTCTGTAGTTGTTAAGTCATCAGACACTCAATTAACTCAGCCACAGTACCTGATCTAAAAAAAAAAAAAAAAGAAAGAAAAGGGAAAAAAACTGGGGGCAAAAGAAAAACAAGATACCTTGAACTAAATCGATTAAAGTTGCTGCTTTAACCACATTTCCAACTTTCAACATCTTTAGCAACTCTTATATGCTGTATATGGACCTTTTTGTGTGGATATGTGTCAGTATTCTACACAAAGTTGCAAGCAGATTTCCACCTACTCATCCATTTCCTAACCAGCTATTTTGAGTATGGCAGAGTAGGATTTTGGAGTCTCTATATTTGGACTGTTAAAGTCCATTCTGTCTGAAACTGGCAGTTTCGTGTTGTTTCCATTGATTGTAGACTGAATTCCCTTCAGGCATTTGCATCAGCTTGCTCAGAGTATCAAATAGGTGGAGTTTTAGTTCTACTGTTGGCTCGGCATCATAAAGCAACTTAAACTGATCCCAGTGTGACAGAGAAATAATTACGGGAGTGTCGAGTGAATAAATAGGAAGAGGGCAGAGCTCAGAGAAAATCAGGATAGGGGGTATAAATGATCTTCTGGCAGAGGTAAAACATGCCAGTGCACGTTTCTCAAACAGTAATATAGTCTGTGACTGTGCTAATCTTCTGTCCTGTTTATTAGTTTTTTTCTTCCACACAGAGCTGAGGGAATTTTTGGATATATTTTTTGCTTGGTTAGCTGAAAGATAATCCTCTAGGCTGAAAGCTGGTGATTGTTTTATTTATTCTTTTTTTATCCTTTTCACGGACATGCATTGGTTCCACAAACTCAAAATATGTCAACTCTATTCAAATTTAAAATGTGCAGCTACTTACGACTTACCAAAATGTGTAACACTGCACACTAACCCAGCTGTTGTACTTCAGCTACATATTTTTTCTACAAACCATATTTTATAGTAGGCTTCTTCACAAATGTAGTTTGTCCAATGAGGAAACTCAGCAGGATTCTATTGGAAAACTAAAGATACAGTATAGGACCAATTATCTTATTAATTAATTATCTGTAATATAAATGCAAGTTGAATTTTAGGCATGTAAGTGTGCATGTCATGTACGAGGTAGACTCAAACTTGGATCAACTGTTGACTTTTGTGCAATGAATCTGCTTTCAGGAAGCCAAACTGGTTAGCGTGCTGGCTAGTTTAGAATATAAAATGAGGAAGAATGTTTCTGTACAATGCTATGCTTTGATTAGCCTCTCAGTCCTGTACACACAGTGCTGTTGTACGGACGCTACAGTATGTTCTAGGTGGAGCTCTGTATGCTGTTTATCCTCAGTAAGCAGGTCTGTCTACCTATAATGTGTGGCTCCTTTGAGACTGAAATTTGTGTATCAGACAGCAGATCTACACCTATTTATGGAGTGCATCATAAGACTATCATTACCATTACCCTGTGGCCTTTTTTTACTGAGGGTGCCATTTAAATGGCCAATTCAAACTGCTGAGAACAGATAAAGACTGAAGAGACTGAAGATGACTACTGTATATAGGACATCTACTAAAGTGGAACATGAAATACTTGCTTGACTCAACTTTGCAAAACTTTAATATTAGTACCAAAACTATATTACTGTGCAACAATCATTAGGAATTTATTTTTTCACATATTTGCATTGCTTGTGATGTGCCAGACTTTGCAGATAGAGCTGCCTCTATATTGAGTGAATTTATCTACAATTTTCCAGTCCTGCTGGGCACTGGTGAGTCACTCCTGAATAGTGTCCCTTTTTTTTTTTAAAGAGGCAATAATGTACACAGAAAAAAATATACATCTGTTTGGTGCAGATGTCTTTCCTTACTAAACATACCTTGATGCCACTATACACTAGTGTAATCCGCCTGCTTATTTCTGGAGAACTAATTACTGCGCATTAGTTAAACAGACCATTTGAAATGCAAGCCTGTTAAATCACGCTTGCCAGGGGAGCTGAGCTGCCTTCTCTCCGCACACACTCTGTGCTTCTATTATTAGTTCTATCATGCATATGTTCGTTATCAGAAATTAAGGCCCACCAGCAGAGAACAGTAAGTGAGGAGGCTATGCAGTACACAAGGTAGCGAGTGAAAGAAACTGTCTTTGTACTTGTGTAGGTTTCTGTTCACGGACTATAGATGTGTGAGGTTTCTATGTGGAAAGCATCCCAGTATATCAGGCTGCGCTGCGTATATCTTAGTATATGATCAGCTGCCAGCTGATAAAACTGCTGCATGACATGAGAAAGCACACAGCTGATCTAGCTTTTTAACAGGCCACTGATGATTCTAAAGATGCAGCCCTTATAGCAGCCAACCAAGCATAGGGTATGATCCTCGCTCCCTTGCTCACCAAGGCTGTGTGCTTAAAAAACACTGCCAAAAGGATCTTTGTTTGCTTGGTATAGCAGTTGGTGGAGGCACTATGGGTTGCTATAGCCTAACGCCTTGATTCGTCCTCTGCACGGCGTCATACCCCACCAGTGGATCACAAACATTGACTAGAGTGGCCACGATCAGCTCCGGTCGCAGCCGGAACGCAACGCAGCCGTGCCCGGTGGGATCAAGCTGTACCTCATATCCAGGTGCAGAATGTGGGGTTGATTTAATAGTTAAAGGCATACATGTTTGGTCCAGTTGGTCTACTTGATGTTATACTGAGCTGCAAATGGTGCTCAATATTTATTGATTTTGGAGATATCTCAAAGGAAAGCAGATGAATAGAATAATATAGGCTACTTCAGGAACTTGGGGAAAGTATGCACCATTCTCTGCACTTTCACATGTATAATTTCTACCTGCCTGGAATTTAGCATCATAATGTTTGAGCCTTTTTTCTTGGGGTGCAGATTACATTTACATTTTAGCTTTTAGACATGTAGATGGCGCGCCAGTATATTACACGTTATCTATACGGTCCTGACAGGAAACCTCAGACTTCAGTGAATTAAAACCTCCCCGTTGTCAAGAACCATAAATCACCATGACTGCAGTTAGCCTAGTAATGAGGAGGACTAAGGTCATAAAATGCTAAGAACCAAGTGACTGTGCAGCTTCTTAAAACAAGTTGAAAACCAAGAAAATTCTAGAGTATCCACAAGGTATCCATTCAATGTTTAAAAACCCAAATATGGAGTGACTTTTATCAGTCTTGACGGAGTTGGAAGAATGGCTCTGTCGAGTGCCACTAGGGATAACAAGCCTTTCATACTTGTACATTAAGTTGCCTCACGCTACAGGAAAAGGAATTAGACTTCTGCCTTATGGACTATTTGTGGCTTCAGCATGCTTTGCTTACTCTGACAATGACGAGGACAGAACATGACTACAGCTATGTTCACATTATCTAAAAATAATGTCTAAAAACTGTCAACTGGATAGCGTGCACGCTCCTCGGTACAGTTCACATCCAGGTTCATGTTGTGTTGTCACATACTGTATCCGCATTGTGTGTGTCAATGCACTGCAAGGTATGACAAATATATGGAGGATAAAAATAAGTGGTACTGCAGCTCTCTGACGGGTCTGGTGCATGAACCGTGCAAAATCAATGGAAAGCAAAGGCGCATGTGCCTCTTCAGTCAAGACTGCATGCTCAGTGCGACCCTTGTTTTCCAAATGTATAAGGAACACCATTGTCTGCCAAGTCAAAATCTAACCCTTTATGTTAATGAAGGGTTAGACTGGATAGTAAAAGTTAAAAAAAAAGCAAGATGATGTGTTTGCCAGTTTAAACACAATTGTGATTTCCTGTATTTAATGTTACATGCTGTGTTTGACTCATCAGCAAAAGTTGGGCAATATAGACTATATAGAGCTCCTGCTTATTCACTTACATAGACCGGTGGTGCCAGTTAATCTAATGCCTCAAGTCTAATTATGCCAGCTAGTGGTACACTGGTAGGTAGCCAAGAAGGAGGACTAAAATAACATAAAGTAGAAAATAATGTTAAAATCCATGAGGTGAGTTTAGTAATGTAGTATGAAACAGCATTGTAACCAGCTGAAGGTGCAACTGTTTTATAGCTGAACTTGGCCCTTGGCCTCTGACTGTCCTGTGAAAGTCAAAAGAGACTCCTCTTCAGGGATCAATAAAGTCTAAAAGTTGCACTTGGACCAACTGAACACATCATTGTGAGTGATGTGCAGGCCTGTTTAGTGTTCGCTCTCTTTTTAGCGTCGAGGACTTATCAATGAATATAATTAAATTTGATCAATATGAGAAGACAGCAGTTTCTCAGAGAGTGTTCTGCACTGTTGAGGTGTCTGTGTGGCATATGAACATGGGGATTCATGATTTACCTGTATGGAAATGCATGCTAAAAACAGACCTTGTCACTGTGACATGAGGGGGCATTTAATTTCCATTATATTTTGGAGCACTTCACTGCACTAGAACAATACAACACATCGCTGGCCCAAATAAAGTGTGAACATGCTATTTATGGGTCTGTAAGTGGTCAGAGCCTATTGTGTATGTTAAAGCGCTTGCAGAAGGACTCAACGCGTGATAAATATTCCACCAGATTTTTCTTCCCCCTGCTGTCCTTCCCTCCTCTCAGTTCCGTACTAGTGTTTTTTTTCTTTTTTCTATCTCATCTCATTTGATGTTGGACGGTGAGTTGGCTTCACTCACATGCATGAGGGGAGATCTCATAGGGCCTCAGTAGATCTCTAATTGAATTGTCTGAACAGCAAGAGATGCACATTTGAATCCAGAAAACAGCGCAGCGGAAGAGTGTTTCATCTCCCACGCCCATCACGCAGAGTTCCATGCAACATTGATTGCCTGAGAAATGGATCAGTTAGAGAAGTCTGTTCGAAATACGGAAGATGGAGTGCATGAGGCTAATGCCTATCCATATCTGCCCTCAGCAGCGTTATCATGCAGCCCGCGATAACATCTGTTAATAGTCTTTGTTTCATTTTGCGTCGTCTTACGAGCCTTCAGGGTCACAGAGGTGAGTGCCTTGGGTACCATGAGCACCACCAGACATCTGAACAAGCAAATGCAGATAAATGATGACAAGGAAATGGCCAAAGATATTCTTGGGTGCCACGTTTTGAAGCTATTCTCTGAATGTTATCACTGTCTAAACAATACATATTTAATAAGTTTGACAAATTAGATTTCTGTGTGTAATTATATTTCTCCAAATTATCTTCCATTGAAAAAAAAATGGGTAATTGGAGCTCATAGACAATCACATATCCACATTTTCTGCCCATTAATGGTTCAAAATAGTCATTTCTCAGCTTGCTGTGATGTCTAGGAGACAAAGTCACTTAAACAAACTTTAAGACTTTAACACTAAAATCGCCAGGGGTTGCTATATATATACCTAAAACCGCCAAGGGATAAAATTCACCTGTACACCTGGCTACTCTGTCATTGTATTAAGGCATTGTCTTTACAAAGGAATGTCTAAATTCATGAAATGAGTTTGTTTAATCATCAGCTGTGTTTTGGTCCTCTTGTTTTATAATCTTAGTATCCAGCGGTGCCGGAATGACGCTCTTTTAGCCATAAATCCAATGTATCTCACCTTGTAAATGGTCACATAGTTTAGTAATTAATGTTACACAACAGCGTTTGCACTGCAATGTGTCTGAAGAATAAAACGCTACTTTGGCTGAAAAGAAAGTTGAAAAAGAGGCTGATGAGCTAACCCGACGTGTCATTCATAAAGAGCAGAATATCGAGTCATAACCGACCAGTCAGATGTGTGTAGAGGTGTGTGTGTGTGGTTATTCTGCAGAAGCCTGGTGTCATTTTCAGCTGATTTAATGAGGGTACATTGCACAGTGAATGGCTGTGCGTAACGGCACTGCGCTCTGGCGCAGCTCCTCTTAGAGGCTGCAGAGATTTAATGAACTGGAGGAGACGCTTCTCATACAGTATAAACAGCTGTGGACAGCAGATACTGCACGAATCACCCACATTCATTTACAGATCAGCACAGATGCTTTAACCACATTAAACGTTATTTTCTGTGCCGATTTTGGTTGGAGAGGGTTTAATTGAAATAACTTATTTATATTTCAAGCATTAATCCGTTATAGCAGCACATTTACAGCAAGTATTTAGTTTGCTCTTGTTGATAAAATCACCAAGTGACAGCGGAGTGACTTTGCTCCAGAAACAGAGGTGGTTCTGAGACGTCCACAAAAACTTTGCACTGCATATTTTTGCGTGTCACCGTGCACGCAGCGCCTGGCACCACAATACCACACAGACAGGCAAAGCAAATTTAAAGGTCAGGAAAATACCAAACTGTCTATGTGCTGCTTGCGCTGGTTGTTGCACTATCATGAAAAATAGGGGCCGATGTTGTATTTGGTGGTCAAATTATTTAAACTAATCTGAATTGGCATTCATACTAGGATACTCACAGTCTGTTCTGACTAGGATTGGATTTAAAGGTCCAACATGTTAGAGTGGGCTTAGACATTATCGCTGTGACCGTAATACCTGGCTTAGACGTTATCACTTTATTACCATAACACCTGAATGTGGGGGGACAAAAAGGCTTGTTGTCCCTCCTATTCCAGCGCCAGTGTAAGTATCTTTAAGAGCACTTATCGCTTTGTATGACCATCAGTATAATTCAGTCTAAAATGACACTGAAAATGGGTATTAGAAGGAAATATTTGCATATTTGGGTGGTGTGATATTATTATAAAACAACATTCATCACATAATGAGATAACCCATGTTATTTAAATTACCAAAGTAGCCTAAATACACCAAATGGACAATAATGAGCCATAATAATATCAATAAACAACCACAGCACTTATGGGCGATTAAATGTCACAATGAAATTGACACGACACAGTCAAGCGCACAATTTCACCTAATCAATTATTAATTTAAGCATTTTTAAACTAGACAAAACAATTAGAAACTTGAGGTAACCATTAAAGCTTTTTTTAAAAAATTAATAACATCATAACACAAATATAGATTTCTCTTTTGGTGTTCCATTCATGAAAAGGCAACTGGCAAATTGGGCTAAATAGCCCATAAACAATAAAAGGTAACATGGCAAAACAAAAATGAATGAATGACTGAATCAATCAAATAAAAGTTTTACACACAATGAATGTTTGTGAGGCTAAATCATCTTCATATGAACACTACGTGTCCCTCAAACACACTTTGAGCAGGCATTCAGCACCTTGACTGAGCATTTGAAGTGCAGCTTTCCTGCACTCCTATGTATGCTGTTGCCTAGCAACGTAGAATGTTTAAACATGAACCATGCTAAAATAAATGCATTTCATATACAGGTTAATTTTACCCGGTGGTGGTTATAGGTATAAATGCCCGTGTTTTTAATCTGGATTTATATTCACTATTTTTAACAATAGGGGATGCTTCAAAACATTATTTTTTTTAAAAGTCAAAGACTGGGGGACATGAATATTTTATTAAAAAAATAGTAACGTACAATTGGAAAAACCGCCATGGGTAAATTTTACCCCATGGCGGTTCTAGTGTTAAAACATAGTAACGTACAATTGAAAAACCGCCACGGGGTTCTAGTGTTAAAAATGTGCAAGATTCACAGCCTGAAAGTTTTGACAAGGTGTGACTTCACATTTTTATCTGTTTTTTTTTCCACACATTTCAAGGTCAGCTTCACTGCAAATATTGAATATTTTTCAAAACATAAGAAATATTATAGCGCACATAATCTCCTTTTGTTCCAGGTCTGTATCTCTATAATATTTAATGGAAGTATGACTTACTGGTATGGTAAACCACTATTAGATTAATTGAGACCTGGTTTCTTCAGTACTGTAAATTAAATTAATGAAATTAATGTCACCACGAAGTACAGCTAACAATTTCAGTTCAGTAAGATGTATAAAGATGTAAAAAATGTCCTTCCAAAATGCAAAAAAACTAAAATCTCAGTAAGAGCTTTTTATACTACTATTTTCTGTGTACAATTACTGGGTTTGTTAATTACATAATAAGTTACTTGTCATTTTGAAAGATTTTTCAATGGTGTGTCTCTCTATTGTTGCACTGCTGTGCAGTCAGACACAGAGCACCGGATGTCCCTGGAGGCGAAAACATGCAGCCAATTATTCTGTTGTATTCTGTCTGATGTTGCGGTGATTCCCTGTAGAAATTAGTCAGAGGATTTGTTACTGCATTGGGTTTGTGAACTTGTATTTCACTCTGTAGGTACATTATCAGTGATGTTATGTATTATTTATTTTCTTTTGGAAAGAGGAGTGTATGTTTATTTTAATTCTCGTGTCTTTGCTCATGTGACGACAGTCTTCTAGTATTCTCTGTAGCAGTTGGCAGGTTTGTGGAGTGGCGTGAAGAGTGTAAGTCTAGATTTTAATCATGCTGGAAAGTTTAGTTTAGGGAACTTGGAGTATATGCCGGGATACATCAGAGATGCTGGGGATAGAGTTGTCTTGGTTTTCATCAATAATTTTGACTTTGCCCACCAGCATAAAAATGTATTGAGAGAGTGAAACAGGCAAAAAAATGTGAAAAAGAAAGAAGAGGCAAGAGTTAAGATATAGGGTCGCATGATATATCGTTTCAGCATCGGCATCGCAACGTGTGCATATGCAATAGTCACATTAGAGGACGCACAATGTCAAGTAAGGCAAACTCTTGCAACTTTTTGTTGCTTGATACAAAGGAAAACTCACAAGGTTCTCATTTTCCATGACTAATCTCCAAGAAAAGTCTGGCTGATATTACATAATTTAGTCCAATTTAAGGGTTCGTGAATACATGGAGTTTGATCAGTTCCCAATGTGCTCCGGTGAAGGGGTGCACTTCATCAATTTATCAAACACCAAAGCAGGCCCCACTAATTGCCTACCACAACCTGAAAGTGAGTGCTGCCTGTTTTGGTTGTTTGATATACTGATCAAGTGCACCCCTTCAACAGAGTGCATAGCAAACTGATGGCTGTAAACATGTACGTGACGCAGCTACTGTCACAGATAATGTCACCTGGATGCTTAGAGGCAGGCGTTCAGTTACGTGAGATGGTTTTTGAGTGCGTGTATTCCCGTTATCAGCAGCACCTCGTCCCGGTGCTGGTTAAAAGTTAAAAAGTTACTGTCAGTACCTTAATGTAAGAAATGCTTAACACACAGAGCACACACACAAAACTTGCAGTAGCCAGATCTATCTGTACTTACATCTTGCTGGCATATAGCCTAGATAAATCTGTTTGTTGCTTGAGTTTGAGAGTTTTACCATCCTCAGCCGTGCCAGGAAGTTGTGTTGCGTATGACCAGAGTGCGTCAATCAACATTCCAAACCACCTACCTGCTTTAGAGCACAGACAATTGCAAACACCCCCAGAAAATGTGCCCTATGTCTTACTGACTTTAAATAGACAAAAGAGGGTCGAGTGCCATGTATAGATGGGGATCATGTGTCAGAGGTTTCACTCTCTGACAGTGTTTGAACTAGGCTTGCCTAGTCTTGTTAGAATTAAGCTTTCCAGATGCTAATCGGATTCTTTAACATGAGCAGCTGTGCCGTGCTGTCATCTTTCCGTGTCTTATCTCTTTGAAGAATTCTTGAGAATTTCTGAGTTAACTGTGGGTATCTAGTTATCCTTGATCATGGGAAGATGTCTATACTTCTCCACTAATCCCCTTAAGGATCATCAAGCCTTTGATCCATTGTGATTTTAGTCAAATTAATGTAATAGATTGAGATGTGGCGCTGAGGCCTCTCATCATCACATTTCAGCAAATTCCCTTGTCGTTCAACATGACTTCCAAAAAGCTTGGCTGAACATATTTGCAGTGGACAGTGCTGTCTGTGATGCTTTGGTACACTGCTTGGAGAACATTTTGGAACAAAGCAAGGAGATCCATCGGAATAACATCAGATTTACAGTCAAATAAATCTGATTGATGAATCTAAACTTGGCTCGTGAATAATTCACGTTCAGTCCAGTCGAGTGAGAGTTAATTGGTTGCACAATGAAGACACAGCGATTCATTTTCAATTCTTTGTGTGGAAAGTCTTCGTTAAAAATTTAGCCTTGACATGGACTTGAAATGGACTGAACTGACTTCTGCATTTGTATGAATCACACTGAGTTACTCTTTGTTCAGATGAGTCTGCATATAAAGGGCAGAAAAATTAGTCAAATGAGAGAGTCATTTTTTCAAATCTAGCATTATCCTACTGTGGAAAGAGATGCCGTCTTGCTATCATTGCTCAACCTGTGAAATCTATTTGCTCATTGATAAAATGCAGCGTCGATGCAGATACTGTGGATTCTGTTTTTATATGGATTTTTAGATTCCCATTAGCTGCTACACTTGGTTTAACTGCCGTTCCTCAAGTCCACACAGGACACAACATTGCTAAGTATAAAGGCCACATAGAGATAAAGCATTCGTGAGAAAAGAACACATATACTGATCATTTTATGAAGATACATTTAACACTCAGTCTTTTTTACAGATCTAAAGGAGTGTAGAAGAGTGGGCACGTAAACACAGTTTGCCTTTTCCTGTTATATATATTTCATGCATTTTTACTATATAAAGACAATTCTACAATTCTTCTTTCATCCAAGATGAGTTTGACTTCCTGTCATGCATATGATGCACCCATAAATGTCATTTTATGCTATTACACTTTTACAGAAACTACAACCAAAATTCATGTAGTGTAACACATGAAACTTGTATGACATTTTGGTCATCTGGGATTGGATATCATTTACCAGCTTCATTAAAATAGAGCAATTATTCAGAACTATGTATTTAATTTGTGTCAACCTTTGCATGATTTGTAAACTATGTACACTTAATGTTCTTTTTTTTTTCTCCCCACCCCTTCTGCCCACGCTTCTGTCCTTTCTTCACAGATATCTCAGACCGAAATGCTGCCCTGTATCATTTTCATCGGCTTGTTTCTCACTGCGGCCCGATCCCAAGATATCCATCCCTCACAGGCATCATCCTCTATTAGTGAGTCTTGTGACTCCTTGTGCTCCTGCGAGGGGAAAGACGGCATCCTTTATCTTAACTGCGAGCAGAGAAACATCAGCAAAATCTCCCAAATCAAAGTCCCATCAGGTGTGCCCTTCCACCTGAACCTTTACAAAAATGACTTGGTTGAGCTCCGTGCTGAAGAAATGGAAGGGTTTAAGAATGCCCTTTCGCTGCACATCGGGGGTAATAGCATACAAGAGCTGGAACCAGGGGTCTTTAGTGCTCTCGGTTCACTGAAAAAGCTCCACATAAATAGCAATTTCCTCGTCACTCTGAAAGAGGACACCTTTCAAGGCCTGGTGAATTTGGAGTTTCTCCAAGCTGACACAAATTTCATTCGGGTCATCGAGCCGGGGGCCTTCAACAAACTGATCCGCCTCAAGGTCCTCATCCTCAATGATAATTCCATTGGGTTTTTACCCAGCAACATCTTCCGGTTCGTGCCCCTCACCCACCTGGACTTACGTGGCAACAAGCTCCAGACACTGCCTTATGTTGGGTTTTTGGAGCATATCGGACGGATAATGGAGCTTCTCCTTGAGGACAATGACTGGGTCTGTGACTGTGATATTTTACATTTAAAAATCTGGATGGAGAACATGAGGGCCCAGTCAGCTATTGGGGATGTGATCTGCAGCACACCCCATCATCTTAAGGGGACGATTCTAGCTAAGGTCAAGCGGGATGTTCTCTGCCCATCCCATGCAGATATTAACCTGGAGGAGCCGTCAAAGTCACTGGATATGGTTGTTACTCCCTCATCCAAAGTGTCTCAGATTCCTAAGTTGATCAACGCCAAAGATGACGCCAAGGTACCGACACCGTCTCACATTCCCGGCAGTCCTTGTGTGGAGCACTGTTCTTGTCACAATCACCCTGTGGCTGGGTTTTTGATGCATTGTCAGGATCGGGGGATTCAAAAGGTTTCAGATATCGGAATACTTCAGCAAAGCCCCACTAAACTGGTCATGACAGGAAATATGATTCAAAAACTCTTGAAATATGATTTTGTCACATATGATAGTTTAGAGTTGCTCAACCTGGCAAACAACAGAATTGATTACATTGACAATGAAACGTTCCTCAGCTTGAGCAGTTTGAAAAAACTGTATTTAAATGGCAACAGAATTGAAAAACTGTTCTCCACAATGTTTGTGGGTCTCCATAACCTTGAATACCTGTATCTGGAATACAACCTTATCAAAGAGATTGCTCCAGGCACATTTAATCCCCTGCCAAACCTGAAGCTGTTGTCATTAAATAACAACCTGCTCAGCTCTCTTCCAGCACAGATATTTCGCAATGTGCCCCTCACCAAATTAAACCTGAGGAAAAATCTACTTATGCACCTGCCAGTGAGCAATGTGCTTGATCAACTCGACTCACTAGAGCAGATTTATTTAGAGGACAACCCCTGGGACTGCAGCTGTGACTTGCTCAGCCTCAAACAATGGGTGGAGAAACTCAGAAAGGACACAGTGGTGGGCTCCATTTTGTGTCACACCCCAAAGAAAGTGATGCAGGCTGAGCTAAGAAGCCTTCGTCATGAGGTGCTTTGTCCCGGTTTAGGGACCTATTACTCTTTGCCCCCAGGTGGGGAGGAAAGTGTGACAACTACACTGGGGCCTGACAGCACTGGCAGGGGTTTGCTCAACTCACTCACAGACACTGTCCCACTCTCTGTGCTCATCTTAAGCCTTCTTATTTTTGTCCTCATGATTATATTCTGCTCAGCCGGGTTGGTGGTGTTTGTGGTGCACCGGCGGCGGCGAAGGGCAAAGAAAAAAGCAGCAGAGGAGCAGCCCCGAGAAAACACCAGCAGTAGTCCCATTCACTTACATTACAGCATGTACGGACAGAAAACTACACATCACACTCTGACACAAAGAACAGGGTCTGCCACTCTGTACGAGGAGAGATCACACAGTCCCATTGTGCAGATCTGTCGCAACCCCACCTACTGCTCCCAGCACAAGGAGCATGACGCAGATTTGGATTATAGCCTTGACGAACCCAGCGCCAAGCATCACGTCTGCCGGAGTATCATGGAGAAGGAGAACACCTCTCCGCTCACAGGAAACCCCAGCTCAAAGTTCAGACCCATGACTGGAGAGTGCCCCGCAGAGTTCGTCACTCTCGGGAATCCCAACTCTTTGTACAGGAACATTCTGGAGAGGGAGAAGGAGCTGCAGCAGCTTGGAATAACAGAGTACCTTAGGAAAAACATGCCCCAGCTTCAATCTGCTGTAGACATGCAGGTCCCGGGGCACCAGGAGGAGTTAAAGCTAATGGAGACAATTATGTACTCAAGACCACGCAAGGTCATGCTTGAGCAAACTAAGAATGAGTACTTTGAACTTAAAGCTAACTTGCATACTGAGCCAGACTACTTGGAGGTTCTGGAGCATCAAACTGCATTTAACTGAGCTTAAGTAGAAAAAAATAAAATAAACAACAATATATATTATGTTTATGAACCAAGTGCCTTGTCCTGTTGGCCCTCTTGTACTTTCCACAGTGTGAAATATGTATCATGGGCACATCACTTTAAGTTTAATTGTAGCACAGAATGTAACTGGTTTATTCTTTAGTTTACCTTTTATCTATTGACAGCCATGTTATGTAGCCAGTGAAAGGTGTAATATTTTTGGCCAAATATAACGTTAAGATGCTATCACAGTCTGTTAAGCAGGCCTGCATTGAAACCCCCTTTGAAATCCACTCAATCAGCTTTCTATGATTGATTAAATTTCCATGGTGCACTGCCCCCAATGAATTGATCTGCGCAGCACACGCCCCACCCCCCCCCTGACATCTTGACAAGATAAAGCAGATGTTTCGAAAGAAGTGAGTGAATTTCAATCACCACTTGACCCAGAATTGCTGTTTAATCAGTCTACCCTGACTCTGGGTATGACCTGATTACACCCTCTGTCAACATAAGCCAGCTGGAATGCTGTAACCAGAATGCTCATTGTGCTGTAGAGTCAGCCAAAAGACAACTGAACACTGGAAAACAGTGATAGGAGTATTGTTTTACTGCTATTCTCCTGTCAGTTCTTTTGAATGACCCAATACACTGGACAATTGCAGTCATAGGACCATTATTTATTTTTATACAAACTGGTGATATTCACAGAAAGGATGTTTTTTTTTTCTCTCAATTAGTAAATAGAGCACTTAAAGTACAGTATATTATACACAACTGTAATCTTGTAAAAATGCATTGCACTAATCAAATGCCATAAGATGGTGCATGACAATCAACAGAGTCCTGCTGAAACTTTTTGTTGTTGTTGTCTTTTCTTTCTGCCAGGAAAAAAAAAAACGAGCCACAAATGTGTCTGATCCTTCAGTGTGTGTGTGTGTGTGTGTGTGTGTGTGAGCGCGAGCGTACGTGAGATTGTGTTTCATGTCACTATTTTATGTCCAACAGTACTCAAACAGCATTCAAGAACACCTTCCTGACGTTGACATTGGCTGACTTTTGAACTCATTTGAGGCGGGGCATATTAAGCTCTGAGCACACGAATGGTTACTGACGAGCAACATTACCCAAAAAATGAAGCTCCAGTTCTCCATATAGACAACCTGCCAACTGACTCCAGCCAACATTTCTGTCTCTCAGCTCATATTAAAAGGAATGGACTTCTGGCGACTGACATTCACAACGTGGACATCGTCATTGTTCAGGATATACACTACACACTCCATTCATACTCTCGGAAAACTCAACTTTGAAACGGTCCATGTAAGCACACACTCTGTAGCTTTTCTACTTAACTAGATTTATTTATTCTGTATATTTTGTATATACTTATGTTCCATTATATCTTTTGGTTTTTGTGTGCCTTCAGTGCTGTACAGAATATAAACAGAAGTTGTAACTGATAAAGAGGAAATAAAGAACCTTGGAAATGAATTTATGGTTAGTTCAAGTGCACTGTGTATCTCATTCAGACGACATGTTACATCTTATAGATACTGGACCCACTGTAGCTTCTCTGCAGTGCACCGTTACCAGCCACCCTGAGCTGCATCTGCACCCCAAAAAGAATGACATTTTCTCTCATTGTGTTATCGGTCTTCTACAGTACATATGTATATGTGCACGCATGTACTTGTGTAAACACCATTTGGTTGTTTTCCCACTGTGTGAATTATTTAGCCCCCCATGATGGCTCAAACCTAGTCTTTAATCACAGAACAATGGCTGCGGGGCTTTCCAGCAGCCGTGCCTTTCTGCATGACTTTCATTTTCTGCTTCTCTCTAGGGAAACAGAGGACCCTCTCTAATTCCTCCATTTTCTATCATAATTGATGTATCTCAAGCTCCTCGCAAGAACACAGACGTAACCTCACAGCTTGAAAACACTCACGCACACAGACACGCATGAAGCACTTGCATACAAATACCGATAACCCATCAACATCTATAAATAAATGTTTTTAGATTTGTATGAAGACACACATCATTTAAGGTATGCAAACTCACAGAGGCAAACAGACCGGTACACACACGCTCACACAGCAGGGAAGACAAATTATCCTCTGCAGTTTGATCCTGTGAGAGTCATAAGCAATATGTTCCTCCAAAGGTGAGACATTAGCAAAGTGCATAAATGTGTTCAGAGAGAGATTCTATTACTTTAGGGGCTGACTTCAAATAAATGGAATCATTTATGAACCAAAGTTCACTACAGCACCCATCTTCCAACAAAACTACAGTGTTTAAAACATTTAATAACATTAGCAGACTTCCACAACTCAAAGAAGAGGTAGTAAAGTATAGTCAGCACTGGTAAAATCCTGTTCTCACTAAAACAAAATGATTTCCGAAATTTGAGGTCTTTTGGAATTCAATTCAGTATCAGGATGACCCAACCTTTTAATTACACGTCAGATTTGATTTAGCCCTGAGAATTATTTGAATATTTTTAAAGCATTTTTTAAAGCATATGAGAGAAGAAGGATTCAGTTCAAGAAAAAATAATTATAAAGCATTTTTCATTCTTTCTGTTTGTCTTAATTTTAAGATGTTTTAGTTTTTTTTGTTATGACTTGTCACCACATTTCACAGGCGTGGACATGGGATCAATAACATGACAGCAACCTCTCATTACCATCACGGGTTCCCCACATAGAGAAGGTGATTTGATGAGGTTTGCTGCACTTTGCTGCATAAATTTGCACAATAATGAAGAAAAATGTGGTACATTAGGAGTAAGTACCTCTTGTTCGGTATAAGCTATGGAAAGCTAGCTCTAATTACTATGTTCATGTTGCAACTGCTGCAAAGTAACACTGCAGTTCACAAGTTCAAGTTCATCTTTATTGTCATGTGTATTACAAATACAATTAAATATTTGTGCTCTTGCTCTCTCTGCCCTAACACAAAGGACACACCAACCCCAGCCAGCAAAAAAACCCTACAGGCCCACATAGACTATGTATATGGTGCATTCATATGTACATATACATTATAAACACAATAAATAGTACATGATAACAACAACAACGTGCATATGGGTGCATCAGCTGCTCAGCAACCTGACTGCCTGTGGAAAGAAGCTGTTACTGAGGCAGGTGGTGTGTGATTTGATGCTCCGGTAACATTTTTTAGATGGAAGGAGCGAAAATAGAAAATGAGCGGGGTGGCTGGTGTCCTTAATGATGTTTTGGGCTTTCATTTTGCAGCGAGTGGTGTAAATGGTAATGTTGTTAAGTTGTGGGAGTTGTGTGCCGATGATTTTTGCTGCTGTCTTTAATGTCTCTGTAGCAGTCTGCAGTCCTGAGCAGTCAGGTTGCCAAACCACACCGTGATACAGCCTGTTAGGACACTCTCAAAGGTACAGCAATAAAAGTTCACAAGAGTTCTGATGCTCACATTAAACCTCTTAAGACACCTCGGAAAGTACAGTCTCTGCTGTGCTTTCTTGAGGATGCAATTGGTGTTGAGAGACCATGTGAGGGTGTCTGAGCTGAGTGTTGAGCTAGTAAAACTATCAACAATTTTAACAGATGACCCATTGATGGAAATAGGAATGTGATTTTATCTGATCTTTCTGAAGTCAACAATGATTTCTTTTGTCTTACTGACATTTAGAGAGAAGTTGTTATTGTGGCACCATATGGTTAGATCTTCTACTTCCCTCCTATAGGCCCTCTCATCATTATCGCTTATTTGTCCAATCACTGTGGTGTCATCTGCAAATTTTTTTATGATGCTGTTGTTGTCAAATTTGGCAAAACAGTCAAGTGTAAACAGACTGTATAAAAGGGGACTGAGACAGAACAAGTGTAGCTCTCACAGTCTGGGGCCTGACTATCACGAAATCAAATAGCCAATTAAAGCTGTAAGCAGTGGTATTAAGGCTTTTCTGACCAAATTTGAGGTAGATCTGGTTAACCAGCTAGGCAGAGATCTTAAAAGTACAGCACCTGTAACTTCCTGTTGCCAGTAGGTGGCGCTATGACTGTGACTCAGTATTGACATGTAGATGTGTTCAGACTGGGACTTTTATCAAGCTTGAGAAATTTGGAGCAGATTGTACATTCGAGTTACAAAAACTTCTGTTTTCATGGCAAAACATTGATATTTGCAGTGGCAATGACCCTGTGGGCCCTTCACGCCACTTGATGCTCGGGCCCTAATTACAGGTAGAGTTGCCCAGACTAAGACCTCTGAGTTTCATGGTTGGATGGTACAGTTGTATTGAAAGCAGAGCTATAATCAATAAACAACATTCTGAAATAGATATTTTTCTTTTCAAGGTGTACTAAAGCAGTATTTGGAGCAAGCGACATAGTGTCATCTATGGGTCGATGGGTCATGGGTAGCAGGAATGTTACATTTTTGATATAACCAATCTTTTCAGGCACTTTATAATAACAGAGGTCAAAGCAACAGGTCGATAATTGTTTAGTCAAGAGACGGGTGTTTTCTTAGGTACGGGCACAATGGTGGTTTTCTTAAAACACAGTAGAACCACACACAATGACAAGGACAGGTTTAAAATGTCAGTAAAAACCTGAGATAGCTGAGTGTAGCATGTCTTGAGGACACGGGAAGGGATGCCGTCTGAAGTCATAGAAGTTGTTAAGCTCGTCTGGGAGAGAGGCAGATGTGTTGGTAACCACACTGGGCTTAGATACTGGGATACAGTATGGATTTGTGTTCTGTAGTCCAGCACTGTACTGTCCTCACAGTGGGCTGTGCGCACCTCACTTTCTGCTTGTAGGCGGGAAGTAAGAGCACTGACAAGTGGTCAGATTTCCCAAACTGAGGTTGTGGGATAGACCTGTAATCTGCCTTGATTATGGAGTAACAGTGGTCAAGTCTTATTGCCTCTGGTTGGGCAGTTGAAATTTTGGTAGCACAGAATTCAGGTTACAGTGGTTAAAATCACACAATTGAAATGGCCTCAGGGTGCAAGTTCTCCTGCCAGCTAATGGCTCCATACAGTTCGTCCAGTGCTGCTGCGGCAGTAGCTTGCGGCAGTATATAGACAGCAGTTAACAACATGCAGGGGAACTCCCTTGGGAGATAGGATGGTCTGCACCTTATTGTTAGTTGTTCCAACACTGGCGAACTGGACTGGGAGATTATTTTCATGTCAGTGCACCATGAATTGTTAATAAAGAAGCATACACCACCTTCCTTTACCTTGCCAGTAGTCATCAGGGACTGGACCACGCGGTGCACAGAAAAACCCTATGGTTGTATAGCCCTATCAGGTGTATTAGGGCACAGCCAAGTCTCTGTAGATCAGAACACACAACAGTCCTTCATGTCCCTTTGGGAGCTGATTCGGCATTGAAGTTTGTCCAGCTTGTTGTCAAGGGACTGGATGTTGGCCAGCAGTATGCTGGGAATCAGGGGTCGAGTAGGATGCCTTCGTAGCCTCACCAGGATGCCACCTTGTTTACCTTTCCTCCACCAGCGCTGTCTGCAACCTCCATGGTGGCATCTGTTTGTTGTAGGCAATCTCTTTCGGTAAGTACTGTGGCTTCCAGCTGTTGGGAACATCTAATCGTATGTCCAAAAAAGGGACATATAACACGAAAACAAAAAAAAAGGCAAGAGCAGCTCGTAGGGAGTCGCCATAGTACAGCACCACTGATGTACTCACTCTAATTACATGTAATGCAGTTTAGTGGAAACATGAACAACGTTGCTAATTCTATAGCTCACGGTATCCAATGGGGGAAGGTATACATAAAATGTATTGTTTACAAAAGCACACATGATTCCTCACAGATGTGCCACAAAAGCAAACAGTCCATACACAAGAGTCACAGAGCCAAACAAACTGAAACACCTGAACTCAAACAATACACCACCAACTGTGACTATTTACAGTTCATTTTGAACACTGTCTATGTTTGTTTTTCATCACAACCAGAAGATAATCATATCTTGTGACCTGAAATGTAATTACCTAGGCTCAACAGTAGTCTTTTAACACATGAGCACCCAAAAACAGCAGCAAATGCACAAATAATGCTTTTGATACACCAAATAATACAACTTATTATTACAATATTAGTGTTTGTGCTGCCTCCAGCAGTAAAGTGAACTTATTGGGGTGTCCACTGTCTCATTTGTACTGCAGATGATATATTAGCTTTATTATGGAAATGATTTCAAAGAGCAGTTTGAAAAATTTATATCATCTCACCCAGTTATTATTTTATAAAATGGTCTATTTGTTACATTGCCCCCCAACCACAAGCCATTAACATTCATATCTGAGAACACAACAATAGAGCGTCTCTTCAGGGCAACATTATCAACTCCTCTTTTGTGTCCAAGAATTTCACCAGGTTCTTTATAACAAGCTGCAGTCAATTAATTCCTCACACATTACATTATTCAGACTTCACTTTATTCCTGCCTTTAATTCCTCTTGACATTTTGTGAATGTTGAGTGGCAGAACTACAGAACAATCATACTGTTGGGTATAATTGCTGGAGGACAAAAAGGATTCAGTGTGTATAGAAAAGGTGAAAAGTTGTAAGTATAAAATTGAAACTAGCTATTGTTCCTCAGTGGTGGAAGAAGTATTCAAAACTTTTACTTAAGAAAAAGTAACAATGCCACAATCTACTGTAAAAATGTTCCTTTAAAAGTCCGACATTCAAGATTGTACTTAAGAGCTAACTGTCGGGATGGTTAAGTAAATATGATGACAGGAAATGTCAGGCAAATTTAACTTGACTGTACTTTACGGAAGCCGAGAATGGCCGTGCTTGCAATTATTTTTTAATGCCGTTATCTCGAGATCACAAGTTATTATTTCGTTATCTCGAGATAACAAAGCTCATTTTCTCGTGATAACGGGTTAATTTATCTTGTTATATCGAGAAAACAAAAGGCCAAAGCTGATAACACTTGTGTAATTTTACTATGATACTTTAACTACATGAAACTGTTATCACGAGATGACAAAATAATTAACTTGTGATCTCAAGATAATGGCATTAAAAAACATAATTGCAAGCACAGCAATCCATAGATCTTAGTAAATACCAAATAATAAGATTATTATCAATATAGTTAAAGGTGACATATTTTCTGTTATTTATGTATAGTTATATACGGGAAAAAGAAGCAAAACCCTGCTACTAACTAACCAATCAGAACAGAATGAGCTCATCAGGAGGGGGGACTTAAAGAGACAGGAGCTAAAACAGCCTGTTTCAGACAGAGGCTGAACCGAGGGCTGCAATAAAAGGTCAGTAAAAAATAAATACGGAGGTTTTTTTTAACTGTAAACAAGAATATAGACCTGGAAATGTGCATGATATGTCCCCTTTAACACGATTAAGTTTATATTGCCTACAACATATACATTTATGACAATGGGACCTAAAAAATCAATAATCAATAATTTAAAAAAATGGAATCAATAATTAAAGCTAGATGTACGTATGCAAGGGTTCACGTTAAGATTTTTTTTTGAGAGATGCTCATTTTGATGGCTGTTGTGGTGCTGCTGATTTGTATTATGTGAATAATCTGAGAGCTGTTTCTATCATTTAGTCCTCCCCTTTTATACTGCACCACTGAGGTAGCTGCATCCCATTTTACATAACTTGATTAAGCTGGTTGAAATAATTACACTTACGTAGGCCTGAAGGAAACAACAATAACAACAAGCTTGTTTAATTTAATAGAATGTAGCACAAAGCCTGGTTATCATTGCCTGCTGTAAATGGTATTAATAGAGAATATGTGCACTGAAACATGATGGAACATTTCACTTCACCTCTCGACCAGGGTTTCCTATCGAGCATCCCCTTGGTTCTCCAGGAACAGCAAAGTCAGTATTCAACTCGCCTGCAGTGACACCACATGTTGACTTAAAGAGCATTAAAATTCTCTCCATGACATCTCTATCAGTTGATACCAGTCCACTTGTGGTCAGTTTAATTGATGGGGCATGATTTGGAATGAAATGCACATCCATCGATTCTTCCACACTCATCCATTTTCTATACCTGATTTTTTTACTATCCAGGGTCATGAGAGGGGCAGGATACTATCCCAGCATGTATTGGCGTAATGGACGGCAGACGTGCATGAAATGCACATGTTTATGTAAAGTGATGCGGATGGTTGAACAGAAAAAAATTTGCATTAAGTCTATTAAAAAGTCAATTGATGATGTAATGGCTGCCAGGTGCGTCTAATGTATTCTATGGACATCATTGGCAGCAGGTGAAATTCCTACTTAAATTCCTGTTAAAATATATAAAAAGTACATAAAAAAATGAAAAGGCTTGTATTCAAGGCACTGAAGTGACATGAATCCATATCAAGCGTCCACATGCTGTGCAGTGTGCTCTGGAGCCCCAACCATGAATGAAGCACCATTATGCGGGGTGACTTTGTCTTTCAGTACACCCCCACTTGCTGACTGAACTGTAGTTTGCTACAGAGCCTTCCCTGGGGGCGATCTTATGATGCTGGCTGCCAAGCAGAGCAGCTTGCTATGAAGCCATGGACACTGAGCCCCTATCCTGTTGTTCGCTTGGCAAACAGTTTAAACACCAAGCCGGTGACCCAATTTTTTCATCTGAACATCAGAAGTATTTAGTCATGGGATGTAGTCATGGGATCTTTTGTACTGAGAGCAGACTCTCAGGTATAGGGGATAAAAACTGTTGTATGAGAGGAAAAAATCCTCCCTCAAAACAAACGTTAAAACCGCCCTCTGACAATATATTTTTGAATTGTCTGGGTTTTTTCTGTTGTTTGTTTGTGGTAGACAATGTTGCATTACACAGAGGTGTTTTCAGTGCTGCTGCTGCTGTGTCATTGTCTTTCTGAAGCCACCATTTTGTACTGATGTTGAGACGCAGAAACACTAGTTTCTCCACAAACCATAGCCTCAATAAACCAGAATGCATTGCAGCCAGGAGGGGACTGAGTTCCAAAAGTTTTGTTTCTTCTGGACTTATCAGAATGCCATTATTTCCCACATATGTCACAGCTGGAAGTTCAAGCTGTATTAAAAAGGTCTGCTGGGAAATTTAGGAAGTCACTATCTAGCTTGGAAAGAGGGTGTCTGAAAAAAGTAAATTACAGCACTTCATCACCCAAAAGCTCCTGGAATGTGTTGAACATCCCCAATTGATGATATATAACAGACTAAAAGTATCTAAGGAAGGATTTCTCCTTTTAATGGAGTGCATGCAGCATTTTATCAGGGACAGTATAACAGTGAAAATTAGGGCTGCATGATATATCGTTTCAGCGATGTGATGTCAAGTTGTCCTTTCCTCATCTAGACACATAGGAGATGTGATTATATACAACAAAACAAAAGGTTAAATGCTAATTCGACATGCTAGAATTGATTCCCCAACGCTCCTTTCAGTACTGTGGATAGCGCCACCCGGCCAGATGTGCCATTACACTTAATGTCATTCTTGCAAGTCACTGTTTAATTCAGCTCTATGCGGAGTGCGCACCAAATTTCAATATTAAATAGAAAATAATCACAACATGCAATGGCACAATGTGCTGTCATCATATAAATAAACAGGCTACAGTATATACCTACTTGTCAGAGTAAGAAAACAAATCTCCGAGCAGGTAAGGAGGCGACCCCTGGTCCATTTACTGTGACATCACGTAGCCCAGACGCTGTGTCATCTCTATTGTCACACGAGCGCTGACAGTGAAAGTGCATTTCTGATTTTAATGTTTGCACTAATGACTGTTCTCATGCAGCAATGCTTTACTCAGATTTTTTTTCCCCCTCACTATGAGGGGGGTAAACATAACTCAGCAGAGGCAGGAATATATAGACCAGAAGGGGGGAAACCCCCCCCCTTGTCAGCAAATCACACCCTGACTTTAATACATTACCTCGTCCGTGAACATGACTTCTTTTATTCTTCTGTCTGAGTCACGTCAGATCGATTTTCATCTGCAATGGTGGTTGTTTAACAATGAAGACAACAACTCCCATGATCCCACGCTACTTCATGACGTCATCAAAATCTGTCTTTTGTTTTTGTTTTAAATTGAGATACCTCTATCAGCAGAAGCGATATACTGTGCATTTAAGGGTTCTTGGATACACAGAGTTTGATCAGTGTTTTGGTGAAAGGGTGCACTTCATCAGTTTATCAAACAAACAAAGCAGGCCCCACTAGTCACCTACCACAGCCTGAAAATGAGTGCTGCTTGTTTTGGTTGTTTGATAAACTGATCAAGTGCCCAGATAATGTCGCCTGGATGCTAGAGGCAGGCGTTCAGTTCCGCGAGGCGGCTTTTCAGTGCGTGTATTCCCATCAGCAGCACCTCGTCCTGGTGCTGGTTAAATTTAAAAAGTTACTGTCACTGGGCTGGTCCATGCCCTAATGTAAGAAACATTTAACACAAACAAAAAAAACTTGCAGTATCCAGATCTATCTGTCCTTAGATCTTGCTGACATACAGATAAATCTGTTTGTTGCTTGAGTTTGAGAGTTTTACCATCCTCAGCCGCGCTGGGAGGCCTGTTTATGTTTCCACCACACAAAATAAGCATACATTTGAACATTGTTAAAAATGGTAGATTACATGGAAATAACGCGACTTTTGTTAGAAGAGGATAGACTTTAAGTACCCAGATGATGAAAATTTTGTTTATATATTATAGAAAAAAAAAGATATTGCATTGTCAGCTTTTCCCAATATCAGGCAGCCCTAGTGAAAATGGATGGGGAGTAATAGAGGAAAATGCACAGTGTGAGAGTGAGATTATAGCCAGATGATGGATTAAATGGTGGGTAACTCTTCGTAAAGTACAGTACATTCAAGGAAACACTTCTTTCTTATTGATTAACCTCATTAAACTGATCATAAAGGAGAGATTTAGATAAGGGGAAGTACATTGAATTAGATTTTGACTGTAAGCATTGAGACAGCTGTACAAAAAAAGCAATAGAGGATATGCTTGACCTCATTTTTTTTTCACAATACCCTCATCACCACTGAGTGGTTTAATATACCCACTATGGTTGATATGAATGTGCAGAGCTGTGATACTGGACGGCAAATATTCAAAAAAGTAAAGAACTTAAAATGACTTATTTGATGTCTAGACACTGAAATGAGGTCAGAAATTGAGTTTCTTGACACACATGTAGGTTTATGTAGCTTGAACAGGATCAGAATGGTATGTTGAAGGCATATTAGATGCCATGTTTTATGGTTGACATATCATATTGTATTATATTTTAATTATATTGCATTTAATTTAGAAAATCGCATGCTAGGTGGACACAGAAAAATGAGTTTCAAATCCAAATTCTGAAGTATTTCTCCCTACCCTTCCTGGGGTCAGCAAACACTCCTTGAGCAGCTACTCTGTTTGAAATCTAACAGAAGAGCAACTGCTGTATTAGTTTACAGAACAGCCAAACAAACTCATGTTGTTTTCATAAAGAAGTCAGTCGATAATCAGCTTTTTCCATCATGCCATGAGCAGCCGCAACGTGATTTCATGCTGCTCACAGCACAAACTGTTTTCCACAGGACAGCAGGACACAGGGAAAGGAATTGCTACCTTGCTTAGGAGTTGGACATGCACAGCCTGTTGCCTGAAACTCTTTATTTAACAGCTTACTGTAGCTGCCCCCTTGTTGTTCCTGTACTCCCTGCAATTCTTAAAACTGATCCACTGTCAAAAAAAAAAATGCCAAAAATGACAGTTTTCTTGCTTTGGAGATGCTTTTTTGATGAACAATCGCAGTCAACGCTAAACCAATACATTTCCATCACCAGTTGGATGTTTTAATTTGAGCTAGCCGCAGTAGATATTGGGTTAGCATTAGCAGTAACTTAATACAGCTGTGGGAGTGAACAGTGAGGCTGATATCAATGCAAGCATTCATTTTTTTCTTATGTAAGTCCATCAAATGTGTACAAGCAATTGAAATTCCATATAGTATATAAAACAGGTCTAGATTTCTTGAATGCTTGCATACTTTGTTTGTGAGCGTAGTTTCGTCCAAATTTGATTGACAGTGGCGTGGCAATAAAAGCAGAAAAATATTGTTCAGTCCTGATTGTTCAGTCCTGATTGGCGCATGGAAGTGCGCGACATCACGTTTATCCATCTGAGCGATGCCCACTTCAAAACAGAAATCTCTGTCGTGAAATAACTGGAACTGCTCTTATTTGGGCTGTTTATGTAGCGCCTTTTAACTTTACACAAGCCCCTCGGAAAGTATCGCTTCACGTTGCTTCTCTTCCCTTTACCCCTAGGCAGTCTGTTGAAACTTATGCCTGAATACTTTCTGAATAAGCTTGTGCAGTGGAATGCAGAGCAGCTCTTTACCATTTTAGCATGTGTTTTTTATTCCCACGTGTGAGAATGAAAGGCAGATGCTGAATGTCTGTGTTAGCCAGACATACGTACCCATTTAAATGAAAGACGCCAATTATTTTGTATATTAAACATGTTCTGAGTTGAACTTTTGTTCACCGTTACATTAACTGTTCACGTTTTCATTCTCCCCTGTTGACAAATTCCCCCAAGCACAGCATGAACAGGGCAGATAGCAAGCAGCAACTGACACAGATGTAACACATATGAGAGTCCAAAGTCAGTCATGTATGAAAGTATTGGCTATACAGTACCATAAAAAATAAATAAAAAAACAAAGCTCAGTGAACCTCATCCTAGCAGTGCCGTATTCCCTCTCTATGGATTCAACGGATTAAATTTTACAGGGGAAGGAAAAGCCCATTCATGCAAATGTAATATGTTTGCCACACGTACTGTATGTATGTCCCATAAGAGAATACCCTTTGTTATGTCTTGGAAACAGAGTGCGAGCTTGTTGGGCATGAAGCGAGGTCGGGTATGACATGACCGTCTGTGATAAGAAGGAAGAGAAGAGAGAGAGAGAGAGAGAGAGAGAGACCACCCACCCTCCAAGACAGAGTCACAAGTCACACTTGTGCTCTCGACATTAGAACAAATTTCCTCACATGATCACACTGCAGAAATATGAGATGGTAGCCCAAAGTGTTTCTAATAATATTACAAGCTAATGACCCATTTCGAAAAGTGCCTGGCCCGGCCCACTTGGAACGCTGAACAGTATCACTGATGGGCTTTCATGGCTTGAGAAGACAGGCAGACAGAGCAGCACAAGCCATCCGTTCCTTCCTCTACTGACTGATGGTGCAATTAGTGTGCCAACATCAGTACTACCACTGCAGTGGCTCCCAGCTATCTAGTTCTTTTTCCTCAAAGAGCTGTCATGCAAAGCACAAAGAGATGAGATGTAAGCCTATTTCTTATTTCTTTCTGTTTTTCTTTTCTTTTTTTTTTGTTTTATTCTGTTTTCTTCTGTTTGCCTCATTTTTAACTTTGTCCAACTTTCCCTTTCATCTCCTTGTCTCTCCACTCCAGAAGTGCATCAAAGTCGTATCAATTAGAGAAGGAAACTTAAAACCTCTGCTCTCAAAATGATCTCTGTATGCACTGCACAATGCACATGAACCTCCTTGCTTCTTCTTCTCCATTGTGTATTCTACAAGGTGCGGATGTAGAGACCAACAGTAGGGTGGAGGGGGGGAAAAAACACATCACTAAATGAATTCAGATTTAATCACTGCATTTTTTTTTTAGTCATAATATATTCAGAGCATCATCTTTTCAGAAACAACACATTTTGTCTAAAAACTGCATTTGCAAGGTATCTGCAGGAAACAGATTCAGCTTTTTCTCCTTTGTTCCTTTGAATAATTCCGAGATCAGAGGTATACTGTGGGAGAGTCAGTGATCAAAAGGGAAATTTCAAATTATGTGGCAAGACAAGAGTAGTAAACTAAGCACACACTTTGAAACAGCAATCTTAAAGTGTACACATTTGTAGGGACATTGTCTCCTGCGTTGCATACAGAAGACAATGCATTAAAAGACGGGACGTTGTACTATACACGCCTTGTACAGTGTGTCACATGTATGATTAAACATACTTCTGTGAGCTGTTTGTGCTTTTTAAAACCCAGCCATCATAATAAATTCATGTCCATTATTTTACAAATAAATTATGAACTCCTAACAACCTCTACTTCATGAATTTCCGCAATATTCCATCTTTGACCCTAAACAAACTGCACTACTTTGAGCAGAGCAAGTGTATGTTAACATACGCGACATATTTAAGGGCCATGAGTGACAGCTACATCATCTGTTTCATTCATCTGTTTTACTCTGTTACAGACTGATGTCAGTTTGGCATAAAGCAACCTCATTAACAAAACGGTGTGTTGTTTAGCCTGTGGCAGTGTATAAAAAATGGAATGACGGTTTAAACTTTTGCTTATCTGAGAGAAAGGTTAAGCAAGAGCTCCAAATGTGTTATACAGGTCAAATCTTGTGGTATTCTGTGTAGATTTGGATGGACGTGGAGGTCAAACTGTTATTGTAATTCTGAAGTTAGCTTAAAATGCGGCGCATGCTGGGTCAAAAAGATGCATTATTCAGAGTCACAAACCCTACACATTGAAGAGTCTTTTTATTTATAAGCAAAAAAAAAAAAAAAGGATGTTTTATAGAATTGCAGAGCCAATAATTTAAATGTGTTATGTGTTTGGACAGTGCGATTTCTGGAATGCTAATGTGAAGAACAACAGACTGTAAGGCTTTCCAGCAGGCATTAACACATTATTGGCAGCTCTAAAATGTACATCTGGCCAGCTGTTTTTTTTTGTCTGAAGAATCATAAGCAAGCTAATTTGCTGCTTGGGGCCTCAGGGCCACGGGAGGATTATGTTCATTTTTGTCATGATTTTGTTATAAATTGAGTATTTAACACTATACATAGATGCTCAAATTAAAAATGCGTGTTACCAGACATTGTCCTGATGATGACACGAGAAGAAAAGTTCATTAAAAATTCCAATAATTGTTGAGACATTTCACTCAAAACCACAAATGTCAATGTCAGGATCGATCCATTAGATATTTGTTGAGATATTTCAGTCTCCACCAAAGTCCAACAGACTGACAGTCACACCCCTGGCATGGCTACAAATACTGTTCATTTGAAATTAATTACATTGACATAAATATAGTAAAAACATTAGTTAAAATATCTATCCATAAAGGTACCAGAAAACAATGAAAACCTGGATGTGGTGGAAAAAAACTGTCACATATCATTATTATCCATTAAATCCATCAGTGAGCTGCTCTCTGCTTTTCAGTCTTCCTAAAAATGCCCACTTACGAACACACTAATGTTTTTGAAAATCTAAATAACACATTTGAAGAACAGACCAATCCCAAAAGTCCATCCAGCACTTGAATATAACTCAACAGATGTGACTCATAGGTCATATCCCAAATGTCTGGAGTTCCCCACTCTTTCAGTCTTAGAGACACACTTCCACTGTGTGTTTGGGGCTTAGGGCCATCCCTCGGTGAAATCACTAAGTCCCCGAAGTCTCTTATGTGGATTTTTGAAGCCTCTTATTTGGAATTATAGCCAGTCCTTAATCTTATGGATTTAAGAGAAGCAGATTGCTCTCAAAGCAAAGGAAATGTACTTAATAGAAAAGAAACTATCCATTCCTATAAAATTGACAATTATTCCCTCAAGAATGAAACAAGATGTACCTAATTCAGTCATTTTAAAAGCATAGTTTTTATCTCTATAGTAATACACTCCATGAAATGTATTCATCAGTAGTGCTCTATCTGCAAGGAAAGCCGAAGCCCGCCCCAGCTTTCACCTGCCATCTTTGAACTTCAGCTACTTTGATCCCATAACTTAAGAAAGAGTAAGTTAAGTGCAAATCCAGCGTGCATTTCTTTACCGTGGGTTGCAAAATGTGCTTTTTTTTCTCACCACAGCAAACTTTAAACTCACACAAGAGAGACTAATATCTGAGCATTCTTGGCTCTGGGCTGCATGTGTTCCTGTTGCTGTATTCTCGACATTAGAAGTCAAAACAATTAAGTCATTCTTCACCCATAGGCCTGTGTTGTATAGAGGCTGCAAGAGTTGAGAGAGGATGCAAATATAAACATGTGCACACGCGTATCGCCACACAGAACATGCACAGACACTTTTTCTTTTTTCATTTTCAAAGATCTGGGACATATTAAGTATTTATTCCTACTGTGGTTTTAAAATCCACAAAATTCCCTAATTAGCAGTAGTTTTAAGCAGCACTACATATAATATGACTGCACAAGTTGTGCCATTTGGATAGTTTGTTTGACAAGAACACACACTCCATTTTCTGTTTCTTTTCATTTTCACTCTCAGGATGTAATCAAGACCAGTTTTATATAGCACAGTGATTGTACCTACATCTGTAATAAATGTCAGCTTTTCAGGAGCACACAGTAAATACTGGTGGCATAAGATGGGGAACACACACACACACACACACACACACAATCGAGAGCACGAAGGAGGTCATTGCTTTGGTTTATGTTGATGTTGCTCAGCTGAAACTGAAACCTACATGCGTACTGTAGATTTGCAAAGCACACAATGCACATATGACACTATACACACACCAATTCACACACACACACACACACACACACACACACACACACACGAGTCCCAGCTTGTTTAGGAATGATTGCTAGGACTTGATGCTACATGGCCCAGTACACATGGCTGCATATGCAGAGCATAGATGCAGATTTTTGTGTGTTTGTATGTCTTTGTATGTATGTATGTGTGTGTGTGTGTGTGTGTGTGTGTCTGGTTGTACCCCCCCCCCCAGAGTTTGCCGGTTCCATGCTTATTGAAGCCAGCATGTGCTTTTTTGATACCACCCACTGCAAATCTTGCAGCCCAGGCTAATTTGTTCCTGATGACAACATCACACACTCCTACATGCCCATATTCACGAACACACACACACACACACTTCGCCAGCCTGTGTTATGTGTCTATTTTTTATTTTTTCTTCAGTCAAACTTGACTAACTCTGCTGCAGCGGAGTTCTGAACTCCTGCCTCCACAAATGATCTGTTGCACACATGTGAACACAAAAATGTAAGTCTGTACAACATGGTGAATCATAGCGAAACCCCCTGGAGCATTTTGGGTTTGTTTTTTTTTTATAGTGGGATATATGATGTGTTCAAAGGGTGAACAAGACCCTGTTCAAGCTTTTGACACTGCATTGTCATCCATCCTGGTGCTAGTGGGCTCCAGCTGCAGTCATATCTGCTGTGAGCTGGGTCAAATGCATCAGCAGAAGCCCCCCCCCAACACTCACACACACATATCCAAAGGTGAACAAGCATACGGGGTTTTGTGTAACTGGATACACACACTTCATCTCAGCAGGAGCTTGAGCCTGCTGTCAGTTTGCTGAAAAGAGGCTGCAAGCCCCCAGAGTTTGGCCTCTTCTTCGCTCTCCTCTGCCAGATTCTCCCCAATTCTCCTCACCTCTCTCTGTCTTTTCACACACACTCCCTCAATCCAGCTCTTTCTGTCACCATTCCCCCATCTGTCTTTTTTCCCCCTCACTCCCACTCTCTCGCTCAGTCGCTTTCTCTCTTAACACACATACACACACAAACACAAAATGCAGCGGCATGCCACTATCTGTCCCATGCTCTCTGAGTTACAAGCACTATCACATGGAGCCTCTTTTGCTCCATCACCCTGTGGGCTATTTTTAGCCGCCTTGCTGCACCTACACAAAATGAGCCGGAGCCTCCGCCAACTTAACCGGAATCTGATTATGCGGCGTGCATCACCCTCGGAAAGTTAGACAAGGGGAGGAAATCTCCAAAGATCGAATCTCTTTGATACTGTGGGCTTATGTAGCAGAAGTGGTCCCAGAATCCTCCAGGAGATAATACGGATGTGACTGCAATGCCTCTGTGTTCTCCACGTCTCCAGTTCCTCTTATTCGGTTCAAGCTTGTTTTCCTTTGTGCATTAAGACCCTCATATTACTGAGGCATTTAAACTATGTCCTCTTAGCTCTTTGCTGTCAATCACTGTTGCAGAGTGAACTTGTAAACCCAGAGGGTACTTTTTGAATTTCTTTTAAACACTCTTTCTCTAAAACCTACTGTTTTTATTGCAAATCCAGGCATGTGGCTGTTTTTAACATGCGCTGCAGGGGTGCCAGCACCTGAGGACATAAATGACAGGATGACCTTTTTTTTTGCCGTCTCACTTGTGTTTAATGTTGCTCTTGCTCTTCAGCGTTATGTATTTTTGGATGCATACACCTTGTTCCTTCAGATACAATTACCTCACAGGTGGATTTAAATTAATGAATCCAGTGACCTAGAATCACATACACCGACAGAGTGCACAAACAAACACAAGAAAAAAAAAAAAAGCAATAGGTGTCTTGTCTTGAGTTAATGCCGGTGTGACAGCATACCATTGTTGGAAACGGTTGTTTTCTAAGGAACGATGATGTAAAAGGTGTCAGCTGCGTTGGCGGCGTTAATTTTTCACAGGTGTGGCTCAAATGACAACGACAGCTGCCATTTTGGAGCAAATCAAACAGACTTGCCCTAAAGGGAGGCTGCATACACAGTCGGCCGGTGGTAGAAAAGTAAGAAAATAACTGTTGTGGATGTTCTCACGGTCTTATTTTAGAAACAAAATCCCACGAAAGTTACTACTACAAACTGAGTAACTGTTATGCTGGCATACAGACAGGAAATGCTAATCATCTTCAATGTTAACTGTATGCTGGCAGAGCAGCTCATTCATTTTTACTTTTATTCCACATGATCTCATGGAATGGCATATAAATAGCACACCACTTTACACATTTCATGTGTCGTGTCTACAAATTTTAAGCTTTTTGCGTGTGATTTATTGCCACTGGTTAGGTTTAGATCAAGGTTTGGGCTAAAATGGTTAGGTTTAGGCACAAAAACCACTTGGTTAGGGTTAGGAAAAGATCATGGGTTAGGGGTTAGGGGAAAGAAAAGAAAGTCACACTATACTGACGTCAGCAGAAATGCTGTTTTATTAGCCTTACTGCACCACTCACAAAAGTAAAGCTTACTACTACAAACTGAATAGCTGTTATACTAGCTTACATAGCAACATGTGGAGTGGATTTAACTTTCTTACAAGTCCAGGCTAAATGTCCGAGCTAAATGAAACAATCAGAGGTTTTAAGCTGGCTTAGCTCATCAAGAAACCAGCGGGCTTGAAATGAATCTGCAAGCAAAATGGTTCTTGGAGCAGTTTAAATGTGGAGAAAAGTGATGGATGATCTCATAAAAATGGCCATCATTAAATTCCAATGACCAAGATATTGTCTTTAAAAAAAAGTTGTCTGTGGGTAATGGCTTTGAGGAAAGAGAAATTCACCTTTAACGGCTGTGTTCAGGTGTAGCTCAGAACATGCAATAGCAAACTACATTTTTTTCTTTATCATGTTATTTTCAAGGACATAGCAGTTGGGCACAAAGGCATTCAGAAGATTACATAAATTTAAAGTTTATTATACATAACAAGGGCTACAGGTAGGGAGCAGTCATTGTGACTTCGGGGCAGCTTTGTGCTAAATCATGGATAAAATATGGAAAACAGAGACAAGCCCCATTCTCTTTTGTGTCAAGATAATAAGGCACTGCAAGGTTATATTGTATATAATGCTGTCTTGAGGTGACACTCTGGTTCGTCTTTCAAGGGCCAAAAAACTGCATGAAAATGTCAGCTGTCAATTACAGATAAATGGGTGAAATATTGCTGTTACCAGGTTTCCTCACTATGCACTCAATACACAGTTAAGAGCGGAGATGAGGAGAGAGGGTTGCCAGCTGCAATGTAATATACAATTAAGAGCTTCACTGTTCACTGCCAAAATATGAAATGAAAGATTTAATGTGATTGCAAAGTGTGTGAGCCATGGTGTCCTGAGCGGGGACCGTAATGTGCAGCCTCTGAGTCGGTGGTTATTTCACGACTCAGCCACCTTTTTTTTTTCCTTCCTTTGTGTCACCTGTTTGAACAGAAGCGTTGTTATTTTAATCAACAAATGTGGCTAAACTGGCTTTGTGCAGGCTTACACAACAGCTCAGTCACAGTTTGTCTATTTTTGATTTTTTTATTGTGTTTTCCTAATTACTTACCAGATTATTTAAGAGGCTTAGAATCTATTTTTTTCTAATAAATGAAATGGAAGATGTGTGAAAGTACCTAATCCTTATATGTACTATTTGTATGAGTAAATATTTGAGTAATATCTATTAATTAAATTAATCAAATATGCATGCACTTTCATTTACATATTGAAGCACAGATATAGCAACCTTTGTTGTTTGTTGTGTACAATTTGGGGCAAAAACTATGGAAATAAATTATGATTAACTTACATTAATATTGGTTTTATTCTGTGTCATGCTTCAGTTTTATGCATAACACCATATTTGTGTTAAACCAATGGGAAAAAAAACTATAAAAAGCCACAGATATGTCATTTAAAGACAATAACCAAATAAATGCATTTATGATAATAAAGTTAATCATATTAACAGTGAGTGAACTAAGAATAATTGTGAATGTGCAGCAGAACAGCGTGCATGCAAGAAGAAACAGAAGGAGAGCGTTTGTTTTGGCACTGCAGCTACTATGCAGTTTATATGACTTGGCCAAAGTCAACTTGACGAACAAACCTAAGAGTGCAAGTGCATCAACAGAAAATGTTTCGGAAATTGAGTTCTGAGCATGTGTTGTGAATATTATTAACACTCAACAGCTGCCAGTGGAAATGCCAGCCCAGTGGTACCTCACCTATTCGAAAATGTCAACTTCCTGACTGCCATATTGTGCCAATTTTTAAATCATTTCCTTCACAGCATGAGCGCACATCTTTAAGTTTGTCACAGCCTGAGTCTACTTCACAGGCCTACTGTTTGTCTCCAAATTCCTGTATAATACACATCACATTTTTTTTATCATGCATTTTGTAACATTTTTAAAGATAAAATGGACTCAAAAGAGACCCTTAATAGGAAAACGTAGATGTGACAAAGTTTGTAAAGTGACATGTTTTAAGGGATTACTCCCTAACAGAGACTTCCATCCTTTCCTGTGGATGTCAGGTGATTGGCAGTAAGCAGAGTGTAACGTAACGCAGCGCTGATATGAAGACACTCAACTGTGGCACAATGAAATAACGACTAAGCAAACTCTGACAAAAGCAAATTAAGGCTGCATGTTTACGATGATGGATTACCTAGCTGGAGCTGTGGAATTTCCAAAAGTTGTTTCAAGTGTAGAATTGTGTGGCAGCAAATAGCTTCTTCTTGAAGGGATGAAAGCAAGGGGAAAAAAAATCCTTTAAGCCTGCAAAACTCAATGATTGACTTTTTTTTTCTTAATTCCATGCTTTGTGCCTTAGAAAGGCTCCGTCACACAGTCGCAAGCTAACAATTTTGATTTAGAAGAACAAAAAAAAATCTTAAAAATAACAGAGAAACGAGGCCATATGTGTTGATGGGAGCCATAATTTCCTCATGGAGCCTTTAAATAATCTAAAATGAGAGGATAATAAACAGAGGAGGTAAACAACAGATTAGCATTTAAATCAAGGGGCTCATATAGTAGGTGCTGAAGAACCACTCTTGATTGAAGAGGCTCGCTGTCCAAGACATACAACCCCCCTCTTGCCACAAGAGGAGATTAGTGTCATTCTCCAGATTTATCTAAAGGCCTGTGAAGAACCTGGCAAGGGGTTTTCTGGGGTCATAATTTCCCTCTTCACTTCCCTAACCTATCAACTGAAAGAAACTCCGAGCCAGAGTGTTCTGAATGAGTCCTGGAGGGAGTTCTTTACTTGAACAAGATGTGCTGATATCGAGGCTCAGAGCAGACCAGCTCTCATTATTCCTTCTGTTTGGTGAATACAGGAGCTCAGGAGTGCACTGGAATGAAAAATGGCTGAAATATTCTCAGTATTTACAGTAGCTTGAATTTACTTAGCGTGACCGATGTTGTATTCACCCGTGACTGTTTTGGGTCATAAAGTCCCCCTTAATATGATGCCTATCAGAGTTATTTAGTCGTATATTCTGCTGTATTCATGGGTATGATGGAGTATTAGGGCCACAGCTAGGAAAAAAAACAAGATTTGGGGGAAAAAGGTTGAAATACAACAAAAAGTTTCAATTTATAAAGTCAATATTTCAAGAATGAAGTTAAAAATTTACTAGAAAAAAATTAGACCATTTTCTAACAAAACGTTGTAATACTTTGAGAAAAGAAGTCATAATATTTTGAGGCATAAAGTGGTAAATTACCAGGGGGAAAAGTAATAATGTAATGAGAATAAAGTCACAGTATTGTGAGAAATAGGTTCTCGACCCAACCTTAAAAAAACACAAGAAAAAAAAGACATAAAAAAATTATAATATTATTACTTATAAAATAAGTTATAATATGAAAGTCAAGTCGTACATTACAAGAAACTAATTTATAAAGTAATGAGAATTGTAATGAGTCACAGTATCATGAGAAAACTATTGACCCAACCCTAAAATCCTGTAATACTGAAGTCTATTATAACTTTGATCTCGAAATCTCAATAGTCTCAATACAGTAACCTTAATACTTAAACCTGTAGGGCAGAACTTTTACACATAAATGAATGTCTGTTACATTCAAGCCAAACAAGTTCACACAATACTGATTAAGCCTATCACGGCCAGATAAATCTCTCTGTATTTTCACAGCATACCGAAGTTTTTAAACTGATGTTGGTGGCAACATTCCTGCTCTGGCTGATGAATGCATACTGCGCATACAGAGATAATTAAGCGTGCACTCAGAGACTTCCGCCGGCCAAGCAGCTAACTTCCGGTTAGCTCTCTGCTAACTTGAATGGGGATGTAACATATAGAACTTTTTAATTGTTCTTGTTAGTTACAAGTGCAATTTACAGTATATTTATTCTTTAGCTATTTGTACACATTGCTTCAGTGCTGCCTTGATCATTGCTCTTCTCATCACAGTGAATAATGCAACAGTAGCCTGTAATGAACATATACAATACAGTCCACAAGAGAGATGAATAAGCAGAGATCCAACAGAAACTTCAGTAAAGAGATAAAATCATGGTATAGTTTTGTCCCAAAGCACAGAACGAGAATAAGTTTAGAGAGCCTGAAAGCTCAGCACCTTGTGAAGTAAATATTTAGCTGCAGGTATTGATCAGCCCTCACAGATAACAGTTTTCACTGGTTTTCCATCAGCCGATAATGGCCAAAGGCCACTTGCCAGCTGCTTTAACAGGTTTTCAGGTTCTGGTCTAGCGTTAAAGAATAAAGGTGTTTATCAGAAAGAAATTGGCAAAATTTTAAAAAAGCAATCACTTAAGCATAGTAATATAATCTTAGTGCTTTTCTCCTTGTGCATTTTAAAGAGATTTGTGGGCTGTGAAATATGCACAAAAAGGCCCACAAAATCTCCCCTATTCATGTTAAACACTGCCTTCCTTTATTTAATGTGTTTGTGCCAAACTGCTAGAGGCAGACATAGAGCATAATGTGCTATGCCAGACCCCAAAAAAATATGATGTTATATCACTGAATGAGGCAGACCAATTTGACCTAATATCCCTTTAAAAAAAGTTACTTGATGTGTTAAAAAATCATAGATTAATTCACAAATCTGTGCAGCTTTACCGTGTCTTTCCTCATAGAAGGGCAATAATTTTGATTTAACAGCTCACGCTGTGTGACGTCGGAAGTGTGTGTGTGTGTGTGTGATCAGCCAACGTGCCACACACTGGCAGAGGAGTTCCACGCTAGGGTAGCGATGATGTGTCACTTCCTAACAGAGATTTTCAAACATGCTCATCATCAGCGGGAGAAATAAAGTGTGAATTGTGCGGACTCAGGCCGCCGACCGTTAACATGTGATTCACACAATCTGCTGTACAGTGCAGGGCTGAGTGTAATACACCCTCAGGGGAAAGGGAAGGCATGTGGGCGATCAGGGCTGCTACACAGAGTTCATGAACATTATGTTTAAAAAAAAAAAACGGCTTTCCAGCTTTCATTAGAGCCACTGATTTAAATACTGAATCCATTCTGCAACAAAATGCACTCATGGCATTCCTGTGATCTTACACAGTTCATTTATGCTCTGTGAACATAAGCAAACACTCTGAAGGAGAAATACCTACGATTCTAAACGGGATCTTTTAAATATCAGATACAGATGATGTGTTGATTCAATGCGTAATGAGCAGAAATGTTACCGATGAATTCCAATAACGTGTCGACACACATGTTTTTAGTTTTCTTAATCGACGGCTGCAAACATCGACCATATGGAGGGGAAAAAATCCTCTAGCAAAACCTAAACACTGATGATGCAATCTAACTGTCAAGATGCACAACTTCATTTGGGAAAATGAACTGGTCCCGCTCAGTTTATGAAAAAGTGGGACACTGGAGGTAGCTACCTTAGAGGTTCACTCCTTTTTCTTCTTTTTTTCCTTTTGAGCACATTGAAGACCCTCTGTCAGTACACCGCTTTCATCTAAATCAAAATTATCGGACTGAACTGCATTGAATTATCATCGGAGCCGGACCACTAATGACTCAGGATCTCGGACTTCCGAAAGGGAAGAAGAGGAAATAACACTCCAAAAGAGCTCATTACTATCTGGCAATCCCCACTATACTCTACTGTACATCCAGCTATCATTAAGCCTGCATTTTTCGATATAATGACCTTGTGTTGTTACATGGCTGTCATGGGTTATATCAGTAATGGTCCTCAAGCCACTGTCTCTCACTGTTGCTAAAAAGTGACACACACGCACAGGCGCGCACACACAGAAAGTTGGTGACTATTTTTCCCAGGCCATCCCCGAAGGACCCGAGAGCCACTGGCCAAGCAGCGCTGTCTCGACACCTTGTCACAACCCTTGGTCTGAGCGGTCTAAATTGTGTTTGTCTGTGCATATATATATGTGTGTGTGTGTGTGTGTGGGTCAGTTCCTCAGATGTGTTCCCATAGCAAGCCATATCAATGTGACATGGCAAAGTGCAAAGCCGATTGCGGGTGGATCACTAGCAGGGTGTTTGATGGCGGTGAGCATGCTTTAAAGAAGGTCATTTACATCAAGTTGTGCTTGATGTAAATTGGACGATTTTCAATTGGCTATTAGATAACTCAGTTACATCACTGCTTCCGTGGGATCTATTTCCCGCTCCACTGATCAAGAGAGAGGAGAGGAACGAAGAGGAGAGGAGCACAAAGTAAAGTAAGATGTAAAAAGAAAGAAAGCAAGAAAGGGATGAAACTGACGTCTTCACTTTCTATCCACTTTTCTAACTATTTTGTCACAGCTCACTTCACATAACCACAAGTGAAGTGACGGGAAGGGTTAATTTTCTAGCTTCATAAATTAAAATTAGTATGTTACAGCTCTGGACCGTAAAATAGCAACCAACAGAAAAAAGGATTTCAGTAGCCCCCTGTATTTCCTTTGATGTGGTCGCTTGATCATGCAAGCGAGCAGCAACCAACTGTAATGTAAAAATACATTTCGGGTGACACATCCGTTTTGCCTGCTAAATGTGCCTCAGATCAAAGAAAGTACATAATTTTGTTTTTCCACTCAAACTTTAACCGC
Organism: Scomberomorus guttatus; assembly: GCA_038419695.1. Lineage (NCBI taxonomy): Eukaryota > Metazoa > Chordata > Actinopteri > Scombriformes > Scombridae > Scomberomorus > Scomberomorus guttatus. The sequence continues at coordinate 8,002,553 of CM076468.1, read as the reverse complement.
TCCCAGGTCCACTGTGTATAATCCATTTTAAGACTTATTCACACTGTGTACCTTTCGGCTGAACAGCGGGTTACAGAGGTGGGAGGGAGCATTTGTCTTCCTCCACTCTTTCTTCCAGTTTAGTCACGACTTCTTGGGAAGGCCAAAGCTCCTTGTCCTTTCCTATAACTCAGACACGGGGCACAAAAGGAGGAATACATTAATTATTTCACTATGATGTCTTCCTTCATAACCTCAGGTGGAGGTGGAGGTGGAGGTGACGCGTTAATGGTGATGATGCACGTGAGCATGCGTTGGCTTAGACAAGTTCCTGAAATCTGAATTATTAATGTCAGACATGAAAGTAAATAGAATAATAAGTTGTTCTGGGAAATTGTTTCACTCTCCCCGCTGACATGCTGTAGCTTCTTGAATATTCTGAAAGGAGGTTTGATGTCTAATCAGCAGGAAGCATTTAAAAATCCTAAAGTGGTGCAGCCGATTCAAATATTTATGCTTAATTTGTTTTTACTCTTCTGGTTCCCTCCTTGAATTGCCCTAGACAAGGATTCCACACTCTATCAAGAGCAAGATACTGTATGTTTTCCCTTCCGTACAATAAAACTGATATCATCTCAGCAGCTTAATATGTGTGTACAAAGATAAGATGAAAGTAATTAATTTTTAAATCCTCTTTATTGCTTCTGTGTGTTTGTGTGAAGTTCTTTTGTATGACTTTCCAGGGCAGGCCATTACTTTACTCAGGGACGAGCTGCCCTGCAACACACCATCATAGCAGCTCCTCCTGCAGGGATCTCAGAACTACGTTGTTTTTGTGTGCGCACATATGTCCTTTACATGCAGCAGACATGCACTGACGCAAAAACTGCACCCTTGGGCAGAGGGATAAGTCATATTAAAAGCATCATCATCATCATAGACTGCAGCATTAACTGTAGCTTCATCTGTATGTTAAATATTTTACAAATATGCCGCCTTCAAGAGACTTTACGATAGAAAGATTAGTTTGGGAGTACTGGGAGGAAGGTGCTTTAACACTTTAGCTCTAAGCGATCCTCCAGCTCTGAATCCCAGAAGTCTGGAAGCTGTCTCTGTGATGTCCAGTCATTAAAAACAGATATGGTTTAAAATGGCACCACAACAGAGAAAGTCAGCGGCAAAGCCAAAGAGAGACAGTGACAGGTTTTCAGCCTAAAATGATATGAGCATCAAGTCGTAATGTTTCTGAAAAAGTGTCTGCAGACAGAAATGTCATAAGGAATGTGACTGAAAACAAGAATCACAGACAAAAATTAATTCCATTCATCTTTCCTTGTGTCTTACAGAGGAAAGAAGAAACAAAGAGACGTTATGAGGGAAACTGAACTGCCCTACTCATTATCTCCAAGATATTCTTATGCCAGCCCAGTATCACAAGAAATTACACCCACTGGACGATTCCAAACTTTACGATTTATGTCCAATGCCTATGTAGCGAGATGGAAAGTAAGTATGGTGATTGGGGTGGTGGACGATCATGTAGCAACTCCTTCTTTGATGTAGGACACACCTATAATTAAGGATGCCTTTTTATTATCCTGATCTTTGCCCAACCTTTACCAGGATTTTTAAGTTGCATAACCCTAACCATACCTTAAGCATAGTTTATTTGCCATAACAAGACAGATGTTGTAGAAAGAGGTCAATTCTGAAAACTTTGACATTGAAGGTAAGATGTCACCAATGTCACCAAAAGTAATCCAGGGTTTAGCAGAATTGTACAATATTAACATTGTCACCTGGATATCGGGATGTTTTATGCAAGTGTCACAGCTTCTGTACACATGGCCTCTTTTTCCTGTCAGGTTTTTAATCACAACTTTTGAACGATAAATGGTGCACATCTTTTAAGCCCATTTCTTTTGGCAAGAAATGTTTCTCGCCCAGATATGGGTTCTGTCGTCTTGAAGGTGTCAGCCAAGACGAACTGATGCATTTTACATTTCCAGCGAGAGCTACGGTGGGTTGTTTGGAATGAAGCAGAAGAGGAACTGGGTAGAGCACCCAGAAGTTACAGAAATTCAAATTTATACAACAAAAATCCAAGGGCAAACATGTCACTCAGAAGTACAGCACAGATACACAACAGCACTGGCCACTTAACAAAGAAATGAAGCCAGGAAATACTAGATAATTCAATATCCTGTCCCAGTTGGTTTTTTTTGCTTTCTGTCAGGCATATGGCACTCTTAAGGCAATCTGGTATTCCTGACTGCCTGGGAGGCTAATTTCATATCTAACTGCCTGACAGACTGCCCCTGTATGGCTTTTCTTCCTGTCAGGCATCTGGTATTGTCTGGCAGCTATACCTACTCTAGCTTGGCTTCCTGGGAGGCTTAACACGGCATTCTGCTGCCTAACAGACTGCTGTAGCTAGTATCACTTTGTACCTAACTGCCTTCAAGGCATCAGTTTTAAAATGCAGCCTGCGAGGCCAATTCTACTTTCTAGAAGTCTCCGCCAAACACTTTGGCAGGATATTATTTTTATCTAAGTACATGTTCTCGGTACTGAAGGTACCACCACGACTGTTTCTAAGAAGTATTTGTGTGTATCAAGAATGCAAGAAGAGCTATTTTAGAACAACTGTGCAATGAGTAAGAGCAGTTTTGTTGGATGCCAATTGTTTTTTTTTAATATGGTGAGGTCTAAAAGGTTCATATGACAACAGATGGAGGCGGGTTGAATAATCAAATCCAAACTATTCAGAACACTAAAGAGTTGCATTACCCACCACTTCCTTGACAAAAGATGGCCAATAATGCTCAGGCATGGTCATTGTTTTCTGAAAGCTAATTGGTAAATGGTCTGCCCTTGATTAAAAGTTGGATTAGAATTGCAGGTAGTAGACCAGCTAATGGCGCTCATCACTTATGATTAGCTAATTGTGGCAAGAGTTGAACTAGAAGTGGCATGTAGACTATAATGTGCCAGCTTAGATGCCTAAAGTAAAGCTGCAGCTCAATTTTCAAAGGAGATAAATGAATCAAATGCCGTAGTGTTGCTACGATAACCAAAATTCAATAATACATTACACAAACATTTCAGAGAGTTTCAAAGGTTTCCTGCCAGCCAAGTTTCAACATCACCTCCCAAAGGCACACATGGACCGGCAGACTTGAAAGAAGGAGGATTGGGATAGAAAGAACCGCATTCTGGCTCTTCAAGGTGGACTGCGAGGCATCATGTGCATATTTTCAAGAGTCAGAAACTGTAAACATGGCAACGGCATCAAACAGTGCATCCCGTCTAGAATCGAATCCCCGTCCACCTGAGCCAGTAGTGAAAGTGATGCCAGGAGGAAAAGAGTGGAGCTCTTTTTATTTACAGCCCTGACAAAGATGGATGTCAAACCAACGAACCAAAGGTACTAAAGCTGCCATTCAGCTGTCAGCTGTAGCGCAATCACCATTTTCTGTCGCATTATACATTATACTTTGTATCAGTATAAAAAGTTTATTTTAAAGAAACTTTAAGACCTTTTGAATTAGAAGTCGTTTTTAAGGGGGATTCTGGCAAAGCTCTCAAAAGAACCCCCTCTGTTTGCTGAATTCCATCAGAGGGGAAACCTGAAGTGATTTAAATTAACCCAGGTTACATGCTTTAAGCAATGCATCCAATGGGATTATGTGGAGCTCCTCAGATGGATTTGTGTGAGTCTGTGCGTCTGTGTGAAAGAATATTGAGCTCTCAGCAGCCAGATGTCTGCAGAGCAATCCCTCTGCACAATTACCTCCGGACATCTGGGACCTATAAACACAGCGAGTGAGCTCCAGCTCTGTCTCTTTTTCTATGTCCCTTATTGTCTCTTTATCATCGCTCTCTCTCTTAAGTCTATTTCTTCCTCTTCCTCCCTCTTTGTCTGCCTTGCTTTTTCCCCTGTCCCACATTACAAACACATTCTTATTTTTGTCTCTTTCTCACCACCCTCTGCATGCATACATACATTCAATTCTCTCTCGCTGTACAGCTGCCATGCCTGAACACACAAATATAATCTCTTATTTTTCTCTCTCCCAGCTGGTGGCCACCTTCTCTCGTCCCCCCGCCCCCCCCCCCCCCCTCTCTTTTTGTGCTGTTCTTGCTTGTCACTCCTTTTGACTCTTGTCAAAACACCACCTCCTGAGCACAAAACAACAGCAAAGCCTATTTGCTATTCAAATTGTGCTATTCTCATAAGATTGTCACCTGGCACGAGCACAGTATAAATCATGCAAATGGTTGTATACACACAAACAGTGTCGGGCAAGTTCCTTTAAAACTGTCATCAATTACTTGTATGTATTACTCATTGAAAAAGTAATTAAATCACTAACCCTAATACTCTATAGGAAATTCACTAGTGTTTTTTGTGGTTTAACAAGCAGTCAACAAGTGGTTTTGGAGGTATTTACTGGTCATCACCACCTAGCTTTGCCCTGCTGACTGCACACAACATTCCAGAAATCCTGTTGTTACAGTCAAGCTGCAGAGTTCACACACTCTTCAAGTCTAAACAAAACCCAGGTGATTCCTGAATGTACAGGGTCACCGGTGTGACTCGTTTTCTGTCGTCATTTAACTGTTCAAATTAATTATTTGTGATTTATAGCTCCTTACAAAACATTTCAAAGCCTTCTCTGTTTTCTTATACTGTTATTTACAGGCTGTGATGACCCGCTGGCTTGTTTGGTTGTGCCATGCATGCAATTGGTGGGTGGGGCTATTCATTCAGGCTCACTGGTATTACCAGGGGTGTCCCCAACAAGTTTTTTTGGCCCTGATCCCGATCCAAGTCAGTTTCATATTAGTTATCTGCAGATACAGAGTCCGATACAATTGATGCTTTCCACTTGATCGATGATGTTGATTGCATCTGACATAGTGAAATGAAGCAGCTGTGGCCTACCAAATTTAGCAAACCTTATTTGACATGGTCCAAATCCTGAAAGGTTGTGGTTCAAAACTGTTAAGTTGATTAGTTTGAATTATTGATATAATATAAATGAAAGTTTAACTGTGAGAATGTAACTCTTGGGGCTGCATGTGTATTGGGGCTCCCAGTACACATGCAGGCTCCAGCACACACAATAATAAATGTAGGTATATGATGTCAGATGTCCACTTATTTCCCCCCCCCGTCAGAATCAGTACTGTCAGAGCTTTTTTGCTGATCAAAATGTTTGTTTTTATCTGCTCGCACATATCGGTAGCGGGTTTAGTAGCTGCTGTGTGCTCACATGGAGACGCCAAGATTCAGTTTCAACAAAATAAGCAAACAGTGGCTTTACAGGAGAAAGGGTGCCAGGCACCAGTGGCAGTTTACAGATAACATGAAGCCTCACTCTCACCAATGTCCTTTTTGTCCCTTTTTATGTATATTTTGAATCAAATGTATCTTTTTTTTTTACACAAAACAGTACAATGCATCTGCAAGCACTATATTTTATCTTATAGTACAGTATATCTTTATCAGATTATTTAAAAGGTAAAATGATATTTCCACTCTGTTTCACTGCCCCCCCAACCACCTGTAATATTATGTCCTAACTAAAATTAACACATCACATGATGAATGTGCACACCTAATAGAAATTTAATTAACTCCGAACACTGTTGCAAGAGTTACATATAACAACCTCATTGCCAAAGTGTTTATTTGACATAAGTAATCTCACTATTTGGGTTTTATTATTGGTGATAAGCGCACAATAATTGCCTTTTCCACTACTTTAGACATTCATTTGCGCAATAAAAACAAGGTTAACAGCACATTTTGTCCTGGACAGGAGGCAAATCCCACTGACTGTGTGTAAACAAAATCCAAATTTATCCTCAGGAAATGGCTTTACCTGAAAAACCTGTTCCAATGCTTATCATAATTTGGCTACTGCATGTATTATCTAGCAGTCATGCAACAAACAATATAATAAGATGAAAACAAGCATGCCCGTGACAGTGCCGAATCCAAATGTGCTTTGTTTGTAAAGCCTTAAATGTAAGAGAGAGGCTCAGCGCGAGCGAGTCCTGTTTGTACCCCAGCTGAGGGAAGGATAAATAATTTCTCTTTAGCAGGAGGCTGCAGAGTCTTGTGATGATTATTGGAGCCAGAGGAGTAAACGGGGCCCACGAAAGTTTACCATGGCCCAGATAGCTCAGGTAGGCTGTCACGGCTATCTAAATATGACCGGCGAGGAAAAAGTCAGTGTGAGGTAACTGTTTTTGTCCAGAGGATAAACACTACTGCACAGGACGCTGATTTAAGGGGAATGAAGGTGGGTGGCGGCATGCGGTTAGAACAACAATCCTTCCCCCTTGGTAGTGTAAGGGAGAATAAGATTTTCTAGTTTCAGTGTGCTCATTATTCCACTGTTTTAAATACTATGTGCTATTTTAAAAGCTAGATACTGTAAGTTGTCCAAGATGTTTAAAATGTTTATATTACATATAATCAAAGCTCTTGAGAGCAATTTAACATGCTTAACCTTTGAAACACTTGAACTGAAATAGGGTTTTATGTCTTAGTTTTTCCTAAATACATGTAAAAAGATTGCTTTTCCCCTCAGTTTGACCCTTCTCCCCGTCCAATGTGTTTTGTAGTGAGAATGCAGCTTTCCATATGTCTATCCTCCCCCTCAGTGTTTATGTTTATAGCTCACTCGCAGTATAACATATTGAGGTGCAAAGAGCATCCAAGGACCAAGAGATGACAAACAAAGTCATAACATGAGCAAGGGAAAAGGCTTGCGTCAATGACTCTCTTCATTTTTCAGTAAAACATAAAAGGCCACATTCACTCTCCTCATACATACAATACTGCCCCCCCCTCCTCAATATTATTGACCTCGCAGGTCCCTCATGGCCTCCTGAATATGGGACGAGGCTTTTCATTTATTCTCGGACGCTGTCGAGAGTCCTTGAACTACTTGTCCCTCTCATCTGCAGTTTCAGGTGGGACTGTTGACCTTGTAGAACAAGTCGAGCGAGGCTCCCGGTGCACGCAGATCCCCGCGCAGGGCCGGTCTTGTCACAAAGCATGTCGCAGGGCCGCTAATCCAGAATCACTGGCAGGTGATTGGTTACACCAATAAACTTCAAGTGATCCAGGTAGCTGATACCAATAAATTCAGCTTCTCATCTCTACTGGCCACACAAAGTCTTCTAAAGAGTCAGATGAGTTGAATGAAAATGTGTTATTTCGCATTTCAAACTGTTTATCTCAGAGAATAAATATTGACTCATGCGATTCGTACTGTTAAATTTTGTGACATGAAGTTCTATAAATATGCAGTGATGAATACCTGCAGCATAGTGTTTCTATCACAAATTAAACATTTGGCACACAACCTATAGCCACCACTTTTCTCACCAATATTTAAGCGCGTTTTTTTCCTTCATTGAATTCTTTTGAATTCTTCAAATACAGTCGATCATCTTCAAACGGTTCATCATTGGCAAGCGGCCACAGCCATGAACCTGATGAGCTCATGTCTTGGCTCCCAACAAGCTGATTGCTTTTGACTTTAAAAGCGAGGGGGCTGATGGGAGCGCATATTGGAGGATGACCGCAGGGACGTGGCCCAGGTATCTCGTTGCTGAAACAGGAGAGTGAGGCTGTCAAGGTGTGACATATGAGCTAATGACCTTTGGCCTTGGCAATGCATTAGAGTGGGGTTGTAGAGGTAAAGCTCCATACAAACAGCTTTGAATGCTGTTCAAAAGACAGGAAAATGCGCTACTAAACATTTAACTACAACCACTTGAAGAACTCCTCTGGAGATCTAACTTGACCTTTTTTTTTTTACTTTCTACTCATGTTTATAACATGTGACTCTTTTCTTCATATAATCCTGCAGGGCAGTCAAGATTTGAGGCATTAAGAAGACAATTGTTTGTGAAATACTTTAACATAATCCCATGACCCACTTTTGGTCTTTGCGGAAAAAACCCCATTGAATTCCTTTCTATGGCTTTATCACAGGCCTCTCTTGAGAATAAATTTCCATCGTTTAATATAAATGTGAACTCCTGCAAGCTTTTTTTTTAAAAAAAGAGATGATTTCTATACAGCTACTCGGCAGTACGATGACTCGTCTGGTGAGTGAGCAAAGCATGAATCAGACCTAACCTTGTTTATTTTAACAAATGTAAATGCAGGCGTCTTTTTGATGGCGGGGTTTGTTTGTCGAGCTTATTTCCGAGGCTTCTGTATCCTTAATAAATAATAAAGTGATGATATTGCAGGTATTGCGTAAGACTTTGGCATTTGGATTGGATTACCGTAAGATGTTCCAGTGTGAACGGAGGTGTTAGTCAGGTGATGTCGGCAGGACTTTTGTGAAGTGACCAAAATGATAGTGTGACATGCTCAGACACAAAACATGGGTCCGCATCAAATGCTTTGCAAGAAAGACCAGAATATGCTCATTTTTCACTGGGTTCAAGTCAACTGATGTTTAGTCGGGGAAAAAATGCAGTTGTTTAGCTTGGCCCGGTGAGTTTATACCCAGCCAATGACTCTGTTTCCTCCTTAAGAGCGGACAGGTTGCACAAGTTAAACAACAATCTGCACAATAAAAGGCGGATGCGTTGCGATTTTGGGAAACGGCACAAAAAACATCAAGAGAATCAAGGTTTTTATCATCACAGTCTCTCCGATGGAAGGATAGAAAACAGGCAACTGGCAAACAGTGAACTTCCTGGTCATGTAAACCTCAACCGGTTGAAGCCATTTGTCACGTTTCAAGAGTTGAGCAAAGCAGTTTAGTTATCTGTCAGTGTGTTTATGCAGTGACGCACACACACACACACACACACAAAAAAAAAGTAGTGCAGCGCTGGTGAAACACCTGTTTTCAGCTTGTATTTGCACTGAAACTACACATTTTTAGATGAGAGTAAACCCACCAGCTTCAGGATGTGCAGTTTAAAGAGCCTGTCACGCACTTTTTTTGATGAATCATTAGATCTTCAGCTCACTGGAACTTACACTCTTCAATAAACACGTCCTTTTGCCACCCAACACTTAGCTCCACATGCTCTTTAGTAAGCTGAGGAAATGCTGTGATTATTTAGACAGAGATTGTCATCAGCTGTATATCAAGCAACCACGTCAACAGTGTTTTAAATGCCACATCACTATACAGTATGTACAAATGTAAAATTGCATGCATCAGTCAATAAGATCGTTAAAGCCAAACAAATTATTAAACAAGCAAATATTGTATGAATATTTCTCTAAAATATGCTGCAAAGCTGCTTAGTTAAAGTAATGTAACAGAAATGACAGTATTAGTTCGCTTTTAAGACGACTAATATGAATTGTGTGTATACAAAAGTATAGATAATAGTTGAGATAATAATGCAGTGGAGGGGTGATGCCAATGGCAGTAGTAACTGATGAGGATAAAAGGTTCCCATAAATTTGACCCAATTGGACCCACGAAAGACACTTAAAGGGTTTGTTTTCAAGTTTTCAAGTTGCCCCACAAGTAGCCAGGGTGCCCATGTCTTTCTTGCATAACATGTTATTACAAGAGGACGATTCAAAGTGTCACATGTACTGTATTTCGGAATGTAACCGCACCTGAGCTTCATTTTCCCCAGAACTACAGCAGGTAAATAGATACCATGTGGCTGTGAAGTGAACTTCCTGGCGATATCACGGAACTTCCTTGATCTTAAACCGCTGCTGACAGGGACCATCCGTCACGTTTCAGGAGAAAAGTGAAAGCAGATAAGACGTGTAAGAGTCTGACTGGAAACAGACCCGACCGGCACATATGGTCTCATAAAGAACACAGCTCGCACTGTAAACATTTCCCATATTTAGATCGCTTAAGAGCCGACATTAACCAGACGGTGGCCTCTGCGCCACAGAGCTGCACCGAGTAGAACAGCCTCAAACGTACCATAAACTAGAACACTGAATCTGAAAGGTGATGTCTGCTCTATTTCGTTTTAGCTCTGTGACTTTTACGCTTAAACTGAGAACAGGGCGACCCTCATGTTGTGATATTTCAACAGCATGTCATCTTTGTCTGACAACTTAGCCTGATAAGAATATATGAGTGTCATGATAAATGTATGTTTCTCAAAGCACATGGTGTTAACAGATCAGAAAACACACACAGGTGTTGTTTCCATATAGTTTTTTTCTAATGGTACACTATTGTAGGTGCTTTTCGTAAAAAGTTTTTAACATGTAATTCTAAGGACAGCGTCCCTACAAATTACCCACAGTTCTATGCAGAAATTGCCGCAATAAAGCCACAAGCAACTGTGTGGCTCTTGTGAACTCTTGTTGCTTGTGAAAAACACATTTCACACATGCTTTTCTCCCCATTCATTTTCTTTATCACCCCATTACACGACACATTAGAAATGCTGTGATCTAATCTCTAATCTCTTTGATGACCAAGAGAGCCAAATAAAACATCAGCATCATTTTTTTTTTTTGTGGATTTTTCAGAGGCTTGTATCCACCCCGGTTTGGTATTTCCTGTGAAGACTGTGCTCCCATTCATAACCCAATCACTTTGATACCAGCCATCCTCTGTAGTGTGGATGACCTCACTTGAGAGTTCCCCCAAAATCACTCCAGATCAAAGAATGTGATGTTTGATCCTTAAATAATAGTGCAAAGCCCCCAGAACCTGACATCAGACCCAGACTTTGCATCCCGCTCCCTTTTTTTTTTTTTTTTTTGGCAGCTGATCTCTCTGCAAATTGCCATCTCAAATAAAAGCATTTTGAAAATTACAACAAAAATGCACAAAAAGTCAAAAGGGGGTGAGCACTTAGTAAAGTAATGATGCCATTTACCATCGCCAGCCTCCCAGTTTGTGTGACCTAGATAGAGTATGACACGAGCAGACTGTGGTGACTGGAATCGCTTCCATTTGCTCCACGCTGCAGCATCGCTGATACATTTCTGCTGAAAGATAAGATGACTCTGTCAAGCACAATATGCAAATTTCAGTGTTTTTTCACAAAAAGCATCTGACATTCTGCATCAAATTTAAGGATCTGCTCCAGCGGCGGGGAAAAGTTTGGAGACTTGAGCATAGTCTTACAGTTTTCTCGTTGCTGCATATTTTTCTGCAGAATTCCCTCGCGTGTGTTTGTTTGTCACTCCTCAATATCACAGTTGTTGAGTTTCATGTTTGTTTGCAGAAACACTGCATGATTGCTGTGTAATAATGTTCCAACAAGGGCAAATTCTTCAAATTCCTCTTAGCGGCCATCTCACTGTTTACATATTCATTAGGAGCAGCTGATATTTTGGTCTATGAGACCTTCATCAGCATGAAGACATATTGAGACGATGACAAATTGGTCCGTGAGAGAAGGCACGCACGCAGACACACACACACTGTCCACTATAGGGGGACGATCCAAGGGCATCTTCTGGTCCCAGACACTCCCTAGTCTGACAAATCTGCCTCACTCTGCACTTTCTGCATAATTCCCCCTACTACGGGTTTAAATGACCTGCGTGATCGCCATGAATATCAATGTCACGCGTGTCGGGGCTGCGTCAATTCGCCTCGGCTTGATGCATGTCGCCGACTCTGCCGTTAAAATGCTCAGCTGGGCCCAGAGGAGGAGGAGGAGGAGGAGGAGGAGGGTGGGTGGGGGAGACGCATAAACCGGATATTGCTGGCTGAGGCATTTATGTCAGCTTTTAAAAAGCAATGTATACATCACATTGAGGAATGTAATAGAAATTGGAGGCTCTTTACACTGTTGGAGACCTCCTTCACCATCTTAAGCAACTTTGTCACCGTCACTTGCCGGGGAAAAAAAAAAAATCGTTAGTTTGACCTCTGAAGCAATCATAACAGGAATTATGTTTTAGCCGTGTTTCCTCTGACTTTCACAAACGAGTCAAAGTGACAAATTAGATGTTGACAGCCTGAATTGAAGACTGTTTACAGCTCCAGTGATGAAGGTGTCCTCTCCTAAACTGATTTGCATTTATTGTTGTTGCATGTACTTTGATAGCGCATTGATTTATAGAAGATTTATTATGTACACAGAATACTGAAAGCAAAACGAGAGAGACAAAATGCAGAAAAATAACACTTGAATCACAAAAATGTTAACTCTATTCTGCAATAGCACAACACTGTCTTTTGACCATTTTTGCAACAAATACGTCTCACTGACAGTGCAGGTCAGACTGTAACTGCTTCTAAAAGTCTAGACTCCTCTAAGAGTTCATATTTTGTGTCAAATTTCACTTTCAATTTTAGCATTTTAGGCCAAAAGCAGTCAGTATTTGCAGCAATTTCGAATCTTTCCATCAGTGGTGGAAGACGTATTCAGGTCCTTTAGTAAAAGTAGCAAAACTACAATGTAGAAATGCTGCATTCAAAGTTGTATTTATGTTAAAGTATGTAAATATTATCAGCACAATTTACCTGAAGTCTCAAAGGTAAAAATTCTCATTTTGCTGACAGAATGGCCTCTTTTACCTTCATATATTAAAATTATTATTATTTTACTGATGCATTTAAATGTTGACAGAATTTTAATGTTGCAGCTGGTCCAGATTGTAACTATTTTACATACTGTTGCTTAGTTTTATCTATGTATTATATTTTATAAACTGATGGTATGTAAAGTAACTATAACTGGCAAATAAATACTGTATAGATGAGTGAAAAAAAATACATCAGAATTGTATATATGTATTTTGACCATGTAACAAATAAAATGAACAGTAAACATATACAGCAAACTCTCAATAAACAATTCAAAGCAATCAACTCAATATTTATCATATATACAACTCACAAACAACTACCCCAATGCTATTATGTACAACCCAAATATCCACCCACTGTCAATCAGATATAATTTAGACAATTACCTCAACATTCATCCTACCCACCCTTCACTATACCTCCTAAAAAATATGTTTTTGTACATCTGCTTGAATTGATTTATATTTGCACTTTGCTTGACTTTGTATGCAAACATTCCACAAATTTACCCTGCAAATTGAAATACACATACTCCTCAGAGCGGCTTGAAACACAGTGTTTAAATTAAACTTTCCTCTTAAATTACAACCCCCCTCTTTGTCTAAGAACATTTTTTGTCTGTTATCCAGAAATACATTGTTTCTTTCTTTATACATTATTTGTGCAGTCTTAAATTCTACCAGACTCTAAAGCATGTGACCCAAAAAACAGCTTGTTAGTGTGTTCGCAATATCCTACATTGTTAACCACCCTTATGGCTCTTTTTTGTATGCATAATGAGTGTAAGTTGCTTTTGTACATTTTACCCACACCTCCATACAGTAACAGATAAGGTAATACGAGTGAACAATACAGAGTGTACAATGCTTTATGATCCAGAATGTGTCTTGTTTTTCCCAGAACTGCAACGCTCCTTGCCAGCTTTGCACATACATATCTTATATAAGGTTTCCAGCAGATTTTCTGGTCTAATATCACACCTAGAAATGTATTTTCACTTACTCTTTCTATGTTAACACTGTCTATCACTTGAGTGTTTATTTTACAATTTCCAAACAGCATAATCTTTTGTTCAAATTTAACGATAATTAATTTATTTAATCTACTCATTTCCCGTTGTGATCACCTCCAAGAGCTGCTGTTAATTCTCCCCAGTATACATGAGTACAGCATTTGAGTGGGAAAGCTTCTGAAACAGCACTTAGATTATCACTTGACACTAAAAAGAAAATTTGCAAGCCTGTCTAATGAAATTCTTTTAGGGTTAGTCACTCCTTGAGGCAAAAAGACCCATGGTCTCTGTTTAATGGTACAAAAGTCTGGGGACAGAAATTCGTTGATTTAACTCACTTTAAATATGTCTGTATTTAATTAAATCCTCTGTCTCTATCAGAAATATGTCACGACGCTTGCATCACTGTGCTTTATAATGCTGAATGTTCTTATACCATTATGATTATGTGAGATTATGTCACGGTGGGCTCCTGCTGTCATTCTGTGTCAGTTTCTCTAATATGACACGGGCCACCACTGGTACTCAGCCAAGACAAGTGCCCTTCAAATAAAATATCCCTCTGCCAGATTTCAACATGCACAGCCATCAGGCTCAGCTGCTAAAGCATCTGACCTCTCAAACTGGCTGCTTGCCAACACACATTACAGTTGTATAATGAGGACCAAAAAAAAAAAAAAAAGTGTGACTCAGGTTTTAAAGGTTAGATTTATCCTCGATCAGTAATAGCTTTACAATAAAACTGATTTCATGTCTGCCAGTGGCGTAGGCAGAAATTGCAGCAAAACACTGTCGATCCAACATGCTCAACCGACAGAGCATCGGTCTATAAATGCTGTACAAAAACCGTCTTTTATAGTCTGTCCAGTTTAAAATACAGTATATTTGCACCGGCATGTCTGGCTGCTGGTTAATTAACTATTTTATTGCACAAAGTTGCAACTAAACATAAACCCAGATAGCAGAGAAGGTGTTAATTTAGACAGAAATCGTCCAAGTAACATATCCCTTGTGCATTCATTACAGCCTACTGTGTTGTAATGTGCACATCCAAAAGGTCACACACAGTTTAGGTTCAAACAGTGAAATTGTTTGAAGGAAAAGCAGCCGTTCTCCTGATAGATCCTGAGCTCCATCACAGCTGTCTAAAAAACTTATTTCAGAAGCTAAAAGTTTAATTCTGTTTCCTCCGGAGAGTTTCCTCTGTCCTGTCAAGTTGATAACTACAGTTTTTAGTAGTCGGGCTGCCGGAGACAATTCTAACCAGCATGTGTCAACCGGGTCCGTGAGTCATGTGTCTCACGCATGGGTTCTTTTCCCCACTCCACTATCTTCACGCACAGGGTCTGTGCTAGACCGGCTCGCACATGACAGAAAAAAAAAAATTGCAGCAACATAAATGGGTCTGTAGGTTGTTAGCCACCTGGAGGCTGCAGCACCCCCAGCACCCCTACTTCCTGCGGCTACGGGTGAACCCATATAAGGCTGCATTCACACCAAATCCAGCAATCTGGCACTACAACGCAAGGGGCTACAAAAGTTGGGCCGTGTTATACAACTTATTTCAACAGTTCTGTTTTAATCAGAAGACAAATTCAACACACACAACAAGTCAACAATAAATCAAGTTTATACTTATTTATTTCCTTATATAAATGTTTTTTTTTTTTGAGTAATGTGGGTGAGCCCAGGCCCGTTACTGGCTACAAGCATGTGTCTGCCTTTGTGTCTTTTTTTAAGTCCATGTGCAGTCTTTTCTCAAACGCCTAAGCAGTGATGTATTTATTGATTTTTGTGTGAAGTGCACAGGAATCAATGGTACACCCCCGCGCCCCCCCGTCCGAACCCTCCCCATCTGATATTTGCGGCAGAAAAAAGCAAACACGTAATTATTTGACGCAAATAAGGGGAAAAAATAAATATGAAAAGACAGAAATATCCATGGCCGGAAGAAACACTTTTTTTTTCTTTTTTTTTTTTTAAAATCATCTGGTGACTTCAATATCTGACTGAAATGATCCCTTCAGCTATTTTCAGTCTGCTCTTTCTTTTCTCTGAATATCAGCCCAGACATTCACATGACACACTGCTAGTTTCATTTACTTTACCTTCTGATATCAAAGAAAAGGCCTGATATTATCTTTTTGAAGTGCTTGTTCAATGTGACCACTTTAAGCCAGGCCAGCGTAGGCAGTTGCGTGTGCAGTGTTGCTGTGATATAAAAATAATTGCACGGACAATGTGCCTAGAGTAAATTTGGACCTGTGCCTTTTTGATTTTTTTTTTTTTTCTCATCCTAACCCACTCTTATGTCACTTTCCAGGACATCACATTTGGTGAGGGAACTTTATTTTAGTGATAAGCCCTCCTGTTTGGTACACATTGTTCCCTTTGTGCTAAGTACCATAATCAGGCAGACAACCAGATGAAACTGATGCTTCCTGATGCATAGCTTAGAGCGGGTAAACTTATATTTGAAGTCAGACAGAAATGCCTACTATGAGATAAACTGCAACACTTTTGAAGTGGGAAACGCAAAAAAAACAAAAAAAAAAATGCTGTGCAGTAGTAGCTGTTCTGGGTCTTACTGTGTGCTGCAAGTTTCTAAACTTAAGCTTTCCCAGCACACCTTGATCATACATTTCTTCAGCACCAGTAAGATAGAGCTATCAATAATTGATTCACAGGAACAAAATATGTGAGTTCTTCAAGGGTTGGCTGGTGTCTGCAACCATTGTTTTATTAGGCATCTGAAGACCAAAAAAAGACAACACAGTTCCAAACTTTAACAGGTTCTCACCACTTTCTCTTCCCTTTGAAGTAAAAAAAAAAAAAAGATAATTTGAACTGAACTGACAAGTCCAAACACAGCAGTTTGTCTTTAAAAAAAATGACACTCCCTTGCAAAACATTGCATAGAATTCACAATATAACTCCAAATCCTTCCAGGGATTTCAAAACTGTTCTGAGAAACTTCCAGTCTAGTCGACGTGTGCTGTCTAAGTACGGGTTGACCTAGCTGAATGGGAAGGTTATGGTCAGTTTTAAACACTGACATGGAGACTTATAAAGGCAGCTGAGGAGTTCAATGGCTGGCCATAAAGGCTTCCATGTTCTATAAAATGTCCTGCGATGCTAAGAGTCGGGAACGGCTTCTCCAGAGGGGAACACGCATGCATTTTACATGAGTCATGTACATTAAGTGGGCACTCTAGTAACAGGAGTGACACCCAGTTTGTAGAAAATCAGACGTGGCATACGCTGTAGCTTATACCCATTGTGCAGTGGATCATAAATATCAAGAGCTAAGGGACTGTGGAGTATGGATGAGAAAGATGCAAACACAGGCTGTAAAAGCAAAAAGGTGTGTAAACAGGGAGGGGGTGGTTTAAAAGTAGAGGGAAAATAAAAGAAGCAGGGAGAAAACCATCTGGAAACTCCTCTATTATTAGATGTGATTTTTGCCTCTAAGGGGATGAAGAATGAACGTCCCTGCTCATTACCGTAAAAAGGGGGGGGGCAGGAGGGGGGGGTACGCGCAATGACAGCACAATCCCTGTCACAAACTTGATCCTGTTTTATTGACTTAGCACGGTGAGATGCTGCCCCCCCCCCCCCCCCTCCCCTTCTCTGCGGACGGATGGATTGTTGTGCTCTGGAATGAAATGAAGCATACTTGAAAAGATCCAGGATCACTTACTGTTGTATCGCCAGCAGCAGATCCGGAGGTTGGAGGAGGGGGGTGGGGGGGGCTGAATGTGAAGGGATGGGGGGGAAAAAAGAGATTGCATGTTGAATATATTCATAATAACAGTTAGAGTTAGATTTGAAAGATGTTGATGATGCATCCTGGTAAAAAATGCTGCATCCCTTGAGGATGTTTGCTTCAGCATCTTTTTCTCTATATAGCAGAATTATTCCTTCTATAAAACTAAAGTTTTGATCACAGTTAAAAGATTCATGTTTTTTATCAAGAAGGGAGTTGTCACAGTCAAACTGACACATGCATAATTAGAGCACAATCCCGGCAGCTCCGTTAATTAAAGCAGACTGGGAGGTTAGATATAATAAAATGGGATTAGATGAAACTCATTGTCCTCCAAGGACTTTCCCATATCTCAATTAACTCAGCAAATAAACTGAATAAAATACGAGCATCTTGCAATATTCATTTTCTGCACGGAAACAGATCTTGTACATCGTATGAATTATGCAGCAAAAAGGACCATCCAGCGTCCATTCGTGAGCGTATGTTTACAATGTGAAATCATAATCCGCACAGGAAAAAAAATGGCTGTAACCTGGCAGGAGGGGTTTTTTTGGGGGGGGGGGGCTTGTCGTCCACACATCATTGCTCTCCTCTTTTGTTGCTTTCTTTTTGGCGGAGGAGAGCTCCCTTTAACCTTTTCTGTCTGGAACTCAAATGAGAAATTTAGTCGCACACCCTGGGAACCAAGCTCATTAAAACATATTGGGCTTCAACTCATACTTTTAGTATCCAGGCCATGAATATGCATTATTCAACCATAGGACATTATCTGTCTCATTTTGCTCACTGGGAGCATAAGTTTTCAACCCAGGGCCAGAAGAAATAACTTTTTTTTTTTTACTAAACCAATATGTTAACCTCATCATCAGGAAAACATTGTGATATTTGCAGGCTTCTGTAATTGCTAAAGATATCCTAAAGTTTGCCATTTGTTTGCTGCAAGGAGGCTTTCTTTTGTGGTAGATGAAAATAGCTGCTAGTTTTTGTATTTTATCTTGAGATGGTATTGGCTGCGGCGTGTATTATCAGAAAGAAAGCTCCCAAGAATGCATGCACACGGTGTCAATTATATAATCTTAAGCTGCTCATTTTGTTCCTCATTCTCTCCCATCATGCCAACAAGCCCAGAGGGGAAGTAAAGTCTGTTGCAACTGACTTGAAGAAACTGCCAGATGCTTTAAGAGAAAAATCACACTTTGCTCTACTTTGACAATATGCAGCTGCACTGTTCTGTACATTTAGTCCTGCTCAGGCGAATTACCATGGCTACCAATATTCTTAGCTCATTAATTGATGAATGCATGATTTAGTCCGCCAGAGAATTGATTATATGGCTGTCAGACGTCCGGTGGCTTGATATTCCAGCTATGTGATATGCAATCAGTTCATCTAGCAGACTGCCAGAATAAGTCAATCAAAAAAAATAATTTATGAAATCTGATCTTTACGGATAACAGCATGTCAGACCACGGCAAATTCCTTCACTGTTGGTCGATGGGAAGTTTGTGTATGCTCTACATTTGACAGCATAACCTCCACACAAGGAGGCCAACACAAAAAAAAAAAGTCCCCGTTGTTGCGGCTCATTTGTCACCCTGATGATAATCTATAATAGCCAGGTTGCCTGCCTGTGTGGGCCACACTCAGCTGCAGCTAGGAGACTGCGGTTGCCATGCATATTTGGCAAACAATATCAGATGGCGAGTAAGCAAAAAAAAAAAAAAAAAAAAGGAGTTTAGGTGAGATTTATACAAATGTGGAATCATTTCTGATGACATTGCTATTACTAACACAGTTCCACATCATTATGTTTGCCCGCCTGCAGACTGCCAGCGCGGCACTGTGCCACAAATATTGACCGTCGGTGGTGCCTGTGGTTTGATTACTGAATCTGCCATCTGATTTGCCTACCAGCTTCTGGTGCTTGTCTGTTAAGATGGCCAAGTGACGATATTATGAGTCCTCGAGTGGCTTATTTAGGGTTGAAAAGGGGGGAAAAAAAGAGAGATGAGAAGCTATGTGAAAGTGACATAATGCAAAATGAAGCATCCTTTCTATCACTGTTGGAATATGGACTAAATTAAAGGCGCCCTATGGGATTGTGACCACTAGTAGTGCTTATTGAGCAATGTTGTGATGAGCAGGTCCCTGTTTTGTTTGTACTGTATATGACATGATTTTGGAATACAGACACAAAACAAAATCCAAGGGATAACATAGTGAAGTGAAAACATTTATTTCCAAAATGGGGCAATGTTTCATCACAGGATAAAGGCGATCACTCAGAACAACTTTGTATTGATTTGCAGTGACCCTTCCCTCTAAGGGGACAAAGCATGCCAGCAAATTGCCCCCCACAGCATAACAGAGCCACCGGATCCCCTCACTGCAGGGGTCAAGCATTCAGGCCTGTACTGTTCTCTTGGTGTACGCCACACATGCACTCGCCCACTTGTCGAGAATACGCTGAAGGATGACTCATGATTGGACATTAACTGCTAAATTGTACCATGCAGTGCATCTGTGTGGAAGCATCTGCATTCATTATGTTTCTCCACTCATTTATTCAGGTTTTTCCCTTTAGTTGTCACCTGTCTGTATATATTTTTGCCACTAATTGACAATTAGCAGTAGTACCACTCCAATACGCAAAGCAATGTGCCAGTAAAAGATAGAAAATAATACTGCTAGCTAGCAAACATGGATGTAAACAATAGAAAGTTCCATAATATTCAAAAAATCTGCTTTGCGAGTGGAAGGAAATGTATTAAACACATTTGTTGATCTGGTAAGATGAACTAAATGTTAACATCACTTGTTTTGTTTACAAGAAAACTCTACAGGATACCTTAGGTTAACCTCTGAAACCTCACTACCTCCTGGAGAGCCAGCCATCACAAATTCAAGCTGTGCACCCAAACACTGTTCAAACTCACAGAACTTGTTTAAAGTCTTGTCCAGACCCCAAAGTTTCCTAAGATTGACAGGCTGATTTTAGAGGGAAAAATTTTTTTTTTAAACATCTAAAAAATTTACATTTAACTTCAGCCATGAAAAAACTTGGGTTTTAATATGCAGCATGCGGCGCAAAAAACATCACATTAATTAGTGCTTAGTACAAGAGATCACTTATCAATCAAACAGCCTTCAGCACATCTACTGTACTGTACATATTTGATTTTTCTTGATGTTTGAGAGTAGGAGTTGCTCTTTTCTTTTCTTTGTTCTTTCCTGTCTTGGCTTCTCATGCTAATTACCCAGCTCTACTGCTGATACCAGAAGTGAAAAACACATTCATGCCAAAAGGATGCCAGGCAAGACAGCGCCAAACAATAGCAGGCTGTGTGGTGAATGTCACCAAATATGAGCAAATGTGAAAGTCCAGAGAGTGGCAAAAATAGGCATTAATGATTTTTATGTATCATACTGTACATGAGAATGCCATGATGTTAGTTTCAGTCTTTGCAGTGATCCTTAATATGTGATTAATTTACCCCCTATCCTCACAGTACTCTCGAAGGACGTGGTCGAAAGTCTGTTGGCTGCTTTTCACAGTTTCCTGCTGTTTCTCCTTCTCGCTACAGGTCATGTGGCATCCCGCCAGTGTTTGAGGACACAGGCTTTTGTCAAAATTCGTGGATGTAAACAACTCAATAGGCTGACAAGAACCCAGCCCTCTACAGTGTTCCCGTTCCCCCACGGGAGCTATTTGCTTTCATGTTGGTATCTTATGAGTGTGGCTGATCTTAGCACAAAAAAGAGAATTTGCTTCCAGCGCTGGTCCCACAGTTCCCCCTGAACTTCAAAGGGCTGTGAGGGAAACTCTCCTACATCTTGATGCTGCACTCACCTCTGAGCCACAATCAGGAAGGCTCCATCTATCTCCATCTTCAGCTGCTCACCGATACAGACCTAGAATATAAAGGATTTCTCTTTGTAAGAAGTCAAGTAAGGTGTACTGATCTGTCTCCGCAAACGTAGAATCACACCTGCAGCAGCAAACAACTAACATGTGACATATGGTAATTACATTCATTGCCGGAGTGTTTTTAAATTGGATTCAGTCTGTGCAGTATGTGGCTGGAGACGGTGGGGGTTTGTCACCCACAGGCCGAGCTGATTGGAAGGACTAATCAAAAGATACAATTGGGGGCGAATGATGTAACACAAAATCGAGATGTCTGCTCACTCTGATATTTGCATTTTTCCATTTAAGCCTTTCTTCCAAGACACTGTCACCTCATTCAAGCTCCACAGCCTCTCAGAAATATAGTTCATTTTAAAAGTGATGTATGATTAGCTCTGCCAGCCACAGTCTTAATTGAAATGAGTTTCGGCTGTGCAGTAGGGGAACCGGGGCACGGATGCACAGCTGTGCCTGTTTCAATTGGTCGGAATCAGTTGTTAGTCCCCTTTCAGTCTGCGGACTAATGATTTGCTTGCAGTGCTTGGAATTGCTGATAAGGTCATGTGAGGAAAAGTTTTAACAGTATAAATTAACATCGAGCACACTTATTTTTTCCCCACAAAGGAGCCATAGTTCGCTTTATTTAGTTTAAGTAGAGATCAAATTAATTTGTACCTCAATGCCACTGCTGAGTTGCAGTACGCTCTCCACTATTTACCCATTCAATATGATTCAACTCCAGTGATTTACATGCTACTATTGTATTGTGGTGTTTGCCACTGCATGAAGATTTGAAGGCAGCTCAGAACTAGAAGAGAACAGTGTGACAGTCAAGAGTGCAGCAGTGCCACAAACTGTGTACCATCTACAGTACAGTAGCTTCCCGGGTGATGGGGAAAGTGTGTGAAAAGACCCAAAGCATTTCCCTCTCACCTTCAGAGTGGCAGCGCAAAGGCTTCCATCCTTTTATTCCTTCCAGTCAGAAGTAATTTGTCCCCCCTCCCGCCCCCCTCCCCTCCCCTCCCCTCCCCTCCCTCCACACAAGTGGAATCAGAAGCTTGTTTAGTTGCTTCAGGTCTGTCTGTGTGTGAGTCCTACACACTGACTGATTTATAGCCTCAGCAAAGCAGCGAAGTATTGAACACAGTTTGTGTTGTGCCTTGTAAGGGGGGAGGAAATATCGGTTAATAACATAAAGAAATAAGGCATTATTAAAGCTTGTGGCCCCAGGAGTACACACTTGTTGCAGAGGTAATGATGAAGATGCAGTAGTGACACCCATTTAAATCTGATTTGCAAATTATTATTTTCGTTGTTTGCTGCTGCCAGCGGCTAATTATTATTCACAGTGGGGACAACAATGTGTCATCTTCTATTTGCTGGAGGATTAGGGTGATATGGCTTGAAATGCACATGTTTCTCACAAAGAAAGGAGATGCCAAGGGCCCAAACATTACATTTTGATAGCACTTCACTTTAATAGCTTTAGAATAAGTGAACCTCAAGGCATCATCGCTATAAGACCTTAGACTCTTCTGTTTAACTGAAATGCTGTGCAGGAATTAGTGTGGCACTGTCTGTTAGTTCAGTTCTGCAGCTCTGCATTGTTTGCTACATTACATATCTCTTAATATATGAGTAGCAAATGTCTCTTTTTGTTCTGTCTTCCTTATATATGTCTATTTTCATTTCTCATACTGATACAAAAAAAGGTTTTCTAAAATCTTAGGACTCATTTAAAAGCAAATCACTGGGTTTGCTTTTTCTTTTTTTTTTTTGTTACTTTCACAGCAGTGCATTGCAGTGAAACCCCTAAATCGCATCAAAAAATAATACTTTTGAGTGGTGCGCACTGTGCAAAATGCAAATACGATTCATTCCATGTCATCTGTGGAGCATCAAAGTCCAGCATGAATTCGACGCTGCAGGAAACAGCATAAAAAATAACTGCATACCCTTAAGTGATATACAGTCTTGAAAACCACAGTTCATACCACCCAGAGCGAGGATACAATACTGCTCAGTAACCCTGTTTAAGACCAGCACTATTTGGTAGCAATCAGATTATCCAAATTCAACTGTTTTGAAGGGGTTTGTATTTACTCTGTGTTTTAAGACTGTAAGAGAGTCTGTGCTTCTAATCTCTGATGGGAGTTTTCTCCACTATTGGGACACATAAACATAAGCGAGTCTTGATGCATGTTTCAATTTTGTTGTCTTTACCCCTTGTAGGGTGACATAATCGAAGAATAGTGATGTGGCGTCTCGGATGCCCGATGACACCCCGACAAAAAGTTTGACATCTCCTACAACGTGTTCCTCGATATTGACCAATAGGATGACAGAGTGCATATGTAACCATGGCGAAGAGAAAGAGGGTTGCTGCCTACACAATGTCTGCGGAAGTCTGCGTAGGGAAGCAGCACGTTAGCAGCAGTTTCAGTCCTCCATCTGCAACTAAACAGATGCGTTCAGGGACACCGTTGAGCATAGGTCACCTGCATTTTGGCAGCTCTCAAAGCCCAACACACAATCACTATACAGTAGTTATGCATGCAAAATGAAGAAAATAGATGTGAAGGATAAAAAATATGCTTCTGGTCTTAGTTAGATGTGTAAAGCGTGAGTGAAACATTATAATTAAATTGAAACAGATGTTTAGATTACAGTTAACAGTCGAGAGTTAATGGGGAATTTGACCTATTGTATTTTAGCGTGATAAAACAATTACATTTTAATTTACTCAGAGGCACAGTCAATCTGGTTTGTTTGAGAGGAATGTTTTTCATGTAATCAATAAAAAGCTGTCATATGTTGTAAAAGGATTTACTCTTGTTTCTCAAACAATATGTGATTTATTTTTTTTTCCCCAGTTGTTTGGAATTATTGATTTTTGTGATCTACCTTCCAACTGGCACAGGATCTTCTGATTTGCATGAATGAAACACAAGCTGTTGCTCGGCCTGTGTAGACAGCTGTATTGAAGCGTATCTGTTCTGTCAGGCACACTTAACACCGTGTCTTCACAGAAAGCGTAGCGTGAGCAGCACTTTTAGCAGAGCAGCAGCAGCAAGACCACCAGCATCACATGTAGCACTTCTGTAGCCATGATTGACAATTTCTTGACCCTCCTCCCCGACAACCTATGAACCAACGCAAGGTTGTAAAAGGCAAAATACAATGATCGGTTGGGCTCATACTTGTAGTTTTGCCAGGCCAAGACACGGAAAGAATTTACGCCCTATGATTGCCTAATCTGACATGGTAACCATCGTGAAAGACAAAAATATTGTGTAGCCTGATCCCAGCATAAGGACCTTTTTGTGAGTAGGTGGCTCCGGGCGAGCAACTGGAGAGATCTCGCTATAGCACGGGGTTTCACCTTCGCCTGGAGGTAGACAGGTGGCAGCCCTTTGTTGGCTTTATGTTTGCATCAGGGTCTTGAAGCAGGAGGGATCGGGAGCGGTGTGACACAAATATTTGGACAAGTTGAAGAGCACATGGGCTGACATGTTCTGGATAAGCTGGAGGTAGCTAGCCAGCAGGGGGGACTCAAGTAGCCAAATCGGTCATTTCAAGGTGTGTCATAGTCTTTGAGGATGAGATCTTGTCTTCTACCAGAATTCAAAAGATCAAGGGTCATTTTTTTGAACCCCTCAATGACTACAGATATTGGGAATTGCAATTAGCTGTACACTGAGTTTTAAGGTTTGGACATGTTAGCTGCTTGCTTCTCAAAAATGTAACATCCACAAACAAGAAAAAGTATAAATAAAAGAACTGAAACAGACCACTTATGAATTCAAGAGCCTCCCTGGAGCATCTGTGTCTACAATGAACAATACCTTCATGACTTTTTTTTTTTTTTTTTAGCAAAGGGTACATTTTCTGTTTTAGTTAACCCTGCTATGATGTTTTGCAAAACAGCAAAAAAAAAAAAAAAAAGACTCCAGTCTACTGTCAGAGAAGCAGCTCCCCATTTTGTCTTGATCATAGTAGGTTAGAGCCTCTTCTTCTTCAAAGAGCTGATCCGGGGACATGTTGACCAAGTTGAAATGTCTGATCCTAGGAAATCATCACTTAGTTTCACTCCAGGCGTGTTAGGCAAGCTGAATAAAAACAAAGTTGCCTCTGCTCTTCCCTCCTTCCACTAGCCGAGCCAATAGCAATTAGCATGCAGTTTGTTGACAACATGGGGTGAAGACTTCATGCTCCAGAGATTCAGCTGGTCTGATGCATGAGTTGCAAAATTACTTTGAGAGCAAACAGCAGACCAATGACATAAATTCTGCTTCAGATTCTGACATATTATCATACTTATTTATGTTCACTCAGCATGAGGTTAAACACCTATGAACAGCAGCTTTAAATGTCATCTCTGAAGATTCCCCAAGACTCGTGGATCAAACTGCTGTCACCTTTGGCTGTGTGTGAGTGAGTGTGCGTGTGTGTGTGTGTCTGTGTAGAGGCAGGCGTATGACTTAAAAGAGGTGCCGCTGCTATTACTGCAGCTCTGAAAACGTCATCCATCACAGCTTCTAGATGATCAGGTTTTCTGGTTGGAGGTTTGCCACACATGTCAAATGAAGCAGAGCTGGCAAGATAAACCGATATTACAACCCAACAATAATCTTGATGTTATGATACATGGCCTTCAATGTGTTGAACACAAACAACTCTTGCACAATGGAGGAATCAAGAAGTCCATGTATATTGCCTGTCTGTGCAGCTGTTGCTATCTTTCAAATTACAGGAATAATCGAGTCAGAAATTTACTCATCAAAATCACCTCCAATACCATAATGCTTTGCTACCTCAATGACTATATGGCAATACAATGACAGATAGAAAAAACACTGTTACTGCAAAATATGCACCAAGGCTGGATTACCAACTGGGCAAAGCAGGCAACCTCACCTGGAGCCCCAGACCCTTAGGGGCCCCAGAGGCTCAGTGGGTAGCAATTAGTTTGTGGTTATGTGGTTATGTTTGTTAATACTGTCTGCACCACTACAAGTACATAAGTACACAAGGACAAGGGCCTTAAGTCAACACATGCCTTATTACCATCTTAACCTTGCATTAACTGATTTTTTTGGTCACTTGGGGGCAGCAGAAACAAGTTGTGAACACAACACTGTCATATCAGCACCTTTTATTTGATATGCAAACTTAAGCAATCGTTTCTTCAATCATTTTTTTTATTTACACATCCAGCAGTTACGGAGCAACATTATCATTCATTTGGAGTCGTGTTACTGTCCATCTGGTGAATCTAAGTCCAATATTCACTCTCCTTTAGCTCTGTTTTTGGTTTCTACTAACTCCTGAGGGAAATATCTGGCTCTTTATCCACTAAATACTCCACTATGTTCACCAACTAGTCACCAACTGTGTCTGTTTGCTGCTTGGTGCTGAGCATCGGGTGTACAGTGGGTTTTTAGAGCTTTTTCTCTGAAAACAGCTTCCTGCTGCGGTCGAAAATGACACTTTGAGAACGGTGAGAGTAGGTTCACCATTACGAGCGATGCCTCTCACATTGCACCTTGTCATTTGATACATAAAAATATTGATTATAGCCGCATTAAGGCCACGTCTTGTACAGGGGTTAAATCTAGTTCAGTGTATATCATTGCTTGCATGGTACAAGAGTCCCACCATGGAAAAAGACAAACTTGGAACCAATCAGACAACATTAAGATATAGTTGCACATGATTGGTGGACTGCAATGGTAATTTTTTTTTAATACATTTTAATATTAAACTATGCATGTCCTTTACCCTGATGCAGAAATGCTGCAACAGAAATGTGCCGTAAATTAATCCCAAGCTAACAAAAAATCTAATTATATTTACAATAGCACTTTCTGCAGTGATAGCTTGTAGACTGAGAAATTAATGTATTTTTATCATAGTGATCCATATTCATAACAACCACCTACAATATCACACTTTGTATGGATTTATGCAAATGACTGTTAAAGTTAAATTTACCAGCCTCCACTTGGTTTCTGTCTTGTTCGCTCTCTCCCACAGCATCTTTTCAAGTCATCCAATTTTCCCTGCTTAACCGCTGTTGTCACTTACACCTCAAATCGCCCGGGTTGGTGCAACGATTTAGTCATACAGGAAACTGGCAAATGCTCCCTGAACGTCCTCCAGCTTCACGCCTTCATTGTATTCTTTTAGTTTAAGAGGGAGTTTTTGTGCAGAAGCTGCATACATGAAAGCAAACATCATCATTTTTTCACTTTTTCCCTAATTATTATTCAAATGAACTCAATTATAGCTTTGGTGGATATTGTTGCACTCTCATTTCGTGTACCCTCTAAATAAATAACAACAAAAGAAAGAGGGGGGGTGGGGGGGGGGGGATAACTAGGATGGACAGACCTCCCACCTGTGAAAACCATGAAATCCTTTTTATTTTTTAATGTTGAGAGCTTACTGCAGGGGCATTCTATTATCCCTGTTTGCTACTATATTTCTGCCTCAATTTCTTGTTTTTTTTTATTTTTTGTATCTATTGTCAGAAGCAGCAGAGTCATTACTCCACTACATCCTCATTGCCCACGATACATCCGCAGGTCCCAGTACCTAATTCAGCCCTTTCTACTGTCCTTCCTCTACACTGTCTAACAGCAGCTTCAGAGCCTGTGCTTTACCACCGGATCCATACATACCTCTAATTGCCAGTGCCTGTCCTTTCCACTGAGTCATTAGTGCGGTAATTCACTGTGACATCTATCTTTGGGCCAGAATGCTGCGCTCAGCTCACTGTGGTCAGTCGTGCCAACAGGAACATAAGCATGAGTCCGTAATATTAAGAAGAAATCCTAAAATATAACAGCAGATGGCTTTTCTCTGGTGATATTTTTGGAGTTGCTGAGAATGTATTTTAACATGATTTGGAGTTTAGTTTGGCCCACTTGCACTCTAGCCTCAATTAAATATGTAATTTATTTTTCAATGTGATAAAACAGTTGTTTTGTGTTTGAGAGATGGTTGGAACCAATAAAACCATCATCAAAAGGACTGCAAAACAGGAAAAGGAAGTTTTCCCTATAGCAGCATGCAGCTGCTATAGGGAAAACAGCTATAGCATATGGAACTAAAAACCTTTCTAACAATGGCTATAGAATAGGTGAAACACAGATTTTTTACAGTAAAAAGGTAAAAATACAGAACTAAAAAATGTTTAAGTAAAACCTAAAAAGTAAAGAAAAATTCAAAAATTTGTGGACCAAGATATAATGACAAAATTCAACTTAATAGTGTCTAAAATACTAGTCATAGTACCTTTTAATTGCTGCAATAAATTACACATTGTAAGTTAGCATTTAGCTTATAGAAGTAATTTGATATTTTGGGAAATAGGCCTACACTTATTTGGATGCGACCAACAATATTATCCACATAGGAAGCTACAGCCAGCAGCTGATTAGCTTAGCTTAGCATAAAGACTGAAAGTAGCTTGGCTCTGTCTAAAAAGTAAGTAGATACATAAATAAAACTGCCTACCAGCACCCTTAACGCTCACTTATTAACACGCTATATCTTTTTTTAATGCATACAATAACCAAAATGCCTTCCACTCTACTCCCAGTATTTATGCTAAGCTAAGCTAATCAGCTGGTAGCTCAAGCTTTATATTAAGCATGAACCTGAATCT
Organism: Scomberomorus guttatus; assembly: GCA_038419695.1. Lineage (NCBI taxonomy): Eukaryota > Metazoa > Chordata > Actinopteri > Scombriformes > Scombridae > Scomberomorus > Scomberomorus guttatus. The sequence continues at coordinate 7,973,684 of CM076468.1, read as the reverse complement.
TCTCATCTAACTCTCAGCAAGACAGCGAATAACCATATTCCTCAAAACTATTTCTTTATTAATCTTAACTATAATCATCTCAAGTGATATTTTGGAATTATTAAGACAGTATTTCAACATAATTTGGAGCTGGAGTTAATGTGCCCATGTCACCCACTGGCACTTTACTCTCATTTTTAAAATCTTTTTTATTATACTGAAATATAATTCTGCACAGTGATATTTTAACATCAGTGAATCAATTCAAGATCAGTTTTGAAGCATGATGACATTACCAAGAATCAATGAAATCATCCAGTCGGTGCCTGCAAATAAAAAAATCTGTAAAAAATTTTTAAAAAAACAAAACAATAACAACAAAAAGTCAACATATGCTGTTGTCTAAATTGATACACATAGCAACACTAAAGTTAACACCACAAGTAATCATTTAACTTAATGATCCAGTCCATCTAGTATCTGAAGGCTACAATACACAGTAGGCATACTTTGGGAACTAGTGTAGCATTTTATGGCTATGAAACTTATTTCATAGCCCATCTGCTGTGCTACCTTACTGTACCTGACACTGGTGGTGAATGAGTTTTCACAAAGCCTATTGTTTGTTCTTTTATAGATGTACACGTCCCAGGACACAAATCCCTGGGTAATACGCTGCGAGTCAGGTCACAAAGTTTCTGCAGCGCTGGCACAAACAGCTAAAGTCTTCAGACACGTACTCTCAATAGCCCTTGACATTACCCACGGCCCTTTATTTTCAACATATAACAGCAGGAGTTGAGCTGGTGTTAAATAGCAGTATGGAAGTAAAAGAGCAGGCGGGAGAAAATATAAGTAGAGGTCTAAAGGTGGTAAATGGAAATCTTGAGTTTTATTTAGAAGTATGGTAAGTGGGATGCTTTGTACAGATTAACAAGAGGACCGACACCGTTATAACTGTTCACCTCTGGTAAATAAATCTCTGAAGCAAATTAAAGCCTGGTGGTGATCATTATGCAGCTTTCCAGACTAAGGCTGAACAGTATTTCTGTGCAAATATGTGCAAATAAAGAACATTGTAAGAAAAGTGGATCAAATTGTAAAGAAATGCAACATTTGTATATGTGTTTTTTGTCCATTTGGTCAACTTTAAAGTGAAACGAGCTCTTGTTCCTGTAGGCTTTTCGTGGCAGTGTAGCTGGGTCAGTGTTTCCTCTCACATTCTCCCCCAAGTGCAGACAAAGTCCTCAACTGTGTCTCCCTACAGAGTGTGACATCACCCGAGGCCTTTTTTATCTGCTGTTACACGTTCTAGTTTGAGTTGATACTTTGGCCCAGAACCCTGGGGAATGTGATACTAAGCTAAAAATCTTGACAGGGAAACAGCACGTTGTGTCACCAAATTTGGGCCTCCAACGTGTTTGTGTGTCCTAAAAAAATAAATACAGCCATTATATTATAACATAAAATTTGAATTAAATCATAATAATTTTACTTGCAGCCAGAAACACACATGCAAATACACAAATTATCTTTGTGATGCTGCATGTAGGATGGAGAAAAAAAAAAGGAACAGAAGCTGTGAGATCAAGAGATCATTTGCAGAAGAGTACATGTATTCTTCACTGTCAGCACATTATGCATCAGCGAACAGCATAAAGTTATAGTAGCAGTATTGTGGGAGTGAGCTAAAGGTAGTCGTTTAGGCTGCTAGCTCATCCACAGAGTTTTAGACTTCATATCATATGATGAATAAAACGGGGAAAAACAGCCTGTCTTCCTTTGATTATGGGTCTAATAGGCCTCCTTTTTAAAAATCTGTTATAATAATGGTACCAAAATTAAAGAACGGTATCATATCAGTGTCCTAATACTCGTGAAAATAAAATGTCCAGGATTTATACAATGACACATTCTAATAAAACACATGATGTTCATTTCCAGTTGAAATGTCACATCCATAATCATAATTATAGCTATTATGCCAGCTGAGGTGTTCTTTACTGTGATGCTGAATATGACGATAATACAAGTAGCAATAAGGCACTTACCGAGCCCCCATAATCATGCTGAAATATATTATTAGGGGTGTTATACAATAATTTCTTATTCATGGTGCTGTCTGTTTTTTATATTTGGTTTTTGCAAAAAGAAGAATCAACAAAGCATAACTAAAAAGGAATTTTTAAGACATATTGGTGAGGCTTTGCTACAGTTTTGTGTTTTTCACTTTGCCTGTCTGTGTGGTGCTTTTGTTCCAAGTGCAGCACGCATAATGCAAAAGTGGGAAGAGAGGCGCAAACAGGTGGGAGGTTCATTAAAATGAGACAATGCAAAAGCAAGTTGTTGGTATATTAGTGGGAATTTAGGCTGAGAATAGACGTCTCGAAAACACATCTGTTCCTGGCCGCGTCACTCAGCTGACAATTGGATGATTTTATCAAGAAGAGCCAACTCGAAAAATACTCGAAAAGCTTCTCCTTCAGTTCATCAAATCCCTGCAGTGATCTGAATGCAGCAGGACAGATATCTTGAAAATCGGCATCCTCTGATTTCAGAAAACGCCACACAGAGCGCATTACACACAGCTGTTCGCCGTGTTTACCTTGATTTAATTACAGTACATGCAAATGACACCAAGCTGCTGCAAAATAACACACATCTGCACACAACAGACTGGTCAGTTTTCACTAAATATTCTGCCCGTTTATGCCAGAGACATCAGCGGGGCTCATCAACTGTTTTTTTTTTAAGTAAAAGTGGTGTTCCATGCTATCATGTGAATGGCTTTAACAAACTATTGTTTCTGCTATTTATTTATCGTCACTACACGTGTACCACGGTTTATAATGAACTGTTTTAAAAGTGAAACACCATCTGTCTCTGGCTGCAGATCTGTGGTGCTGCTTGCACACGCTGTGCCCTTCTTCACCATCCAGACAACAATAGCATTTCCTGGAAATGCTGTTTCTCCATTTGTTGAGTAATTGTGCTTCGCTTTGATTGGCTCAGCTGTTTCAGAGCTATGAGACCAGGGAAATCTTTAAAACTGTCCATTATGTTTGAAAGTTTGAAAGTACTTTTTTTCCAAATTCATGTGTGTAATTTGATCAGAAAGGCCCAAAACAAGAAAAGACAAAATCAGAGATCTAAGGTTCACAATATTGTCATATTTTACAATGTGAAATACATGTTTTATATGTTTTCTGGAATTAACTTTCCCCCTTTTTGTTTACAGATTGAATAAAAACCCATGAACTGCCACTATCACTTTTACAATTCTCTCATAAATGGCAATGAAAACCTAATCACAGCGTTGATCTGATCTAAACCCTTCCAGATTGAGATATTAAGTTGTAAAATTGAGAAAAGAATCCCATTCCCTCTTCGGCTAATGCATCTTTTAGCAGTGCTTTGAAAATCCCCTGTGAGGGTTATTTGAATATCAATAAGCCAAGAGACTGTGTGTGATCAAAAAAAAGCCTCCTGAGTTAAAAGTTTGCAGGCGAGAGCGGATGACCCAGACAGATGGCAGTTCTCAATCCCTGGACAGTGAAAACGAGACTCAAGGCAAAACTTGAGAGGGATGAAATTTGAGTGAGCTTAAGAGGGTTGTGTTTCTCTATGAGCGAAGGAGAGAGGGGGGAAGAAAAAAAAGTGGTGTTCTGTCTGCTATCGCACGGGGGATTCAGACAGATTAAAGACTGGTATTTATGGGAGAGGTTTGTAGTTTTAGATGTTTATTTTACAGCTGAGGTCTCCGCTTCCTTTGCAAGGTCAACTTAGCACACTAAAAGTGGATGCCACTCAAGAATACCAGCTTGTTTTTCCACTCGCTTGCACAGTCCAAAGAGAAATATTTAATTCTCGAAGCTTGAGGGCAAATAACCCAAATCCATTCTTTGATGGCTCATATAATACTCACCTGGAAATATATGCACCAAAATTAGCTTCATAAACTATCTATCAGTCCCAAACCAGAATCCCTTGCTCCCACAGGTTGAGTATTATCTATTAAAATACCATGCAGTGCTACAGTTCCCCTTTAACAATGAAAAAAAGACAATTAAACAATATTTCATGAGGTTCATCTTTTGGAATAATATAGTCGCACCTCTTAGTTCTAACAGAGGTAGTGTGTATTATTTAAAAAATATACAAGATCTGATGAAACTACTCCTAAGGCCATGAAACTATGGTGAGCACCCATATGTTTGAAAGTTAGAGAAAAGTACAGTGGTGGAGTCTCGTGGGCAGATTCAGACAGGATAAGTGAGAGATGCCTGCTTAACAAACTGATGGCACCATCACGAGCTGACAAGAGTGGCACCGGTAAAATGTTGTGAAATTGACAGCATGCTTAAATTAGCATAATTAGCTTCAACAGCAGCAATTAGGCTGTCTACAATCTGTCATCAGAAGCAAAGATGTGTTTGTGTCAGTTTGCTCCCGTTTAACTTTAAGCTTTTGATTTCTCTGCAATACTGTTATTTATAAATTTGGTGGGGCAAGCAATGTTAGTAGATCATGTTAGAGAGGGTCATATCCATGAAGTGCTGAGGTGATTAATGAGATTTAGATTTGAGACTTCCAATCATGGTTTTGATTGAAAAAGGAACATACTAATCTGGGAATCTGGGATGTTTTTGGACCTCCGGGTACTGAAGTTCCCCTCCGCTCAAAAATGTGTTTTGCTTCTTGTTCCTTCAGTTGGATGTTTGAGCTTCACTGTGCAGAATGATGTATGTGCATGAGTTTTACACTAGAAGGATGTTCTTACATGCATCTGCTGAAGGGGGAGAGTAAAGGTGTGTACCTGCGAGCACGACTTGTGACATCACAACTAACTTCGAGCCAATCCTAGTCCAGTATCCAACTTGCACAGGTGTGATATAGAAACCTGAAGCCTCCAGTGCACATACACTAATAGACTTTTTTTTTAGTGATGCAGGTGCAGGAGACGTCTTGTGTCCAGCAAATTAAGGTTTTTAAAAATGCAAATAGATGTAGTTTTAAGAGTTTTAACAAGACGATTGACTTTTCTTTTTGACAAGACTTTTCTTTGTGGAAAAATTATATTAGACACAAATTATCATTCAAAGTAGTGTTTTATATACATCTTAAACATGTCTGGTAGGGATCTTTAATAATGCATGAATCTACTAGGAATTATTAGTATGCTTTGTATGGCAGCTCATCTGCCTTGTCTTGCAAAGGTACAAAAACACTATACATGATAAGTGCAGTCCACTTAACATTTCCATAGATGAATTTCCATTTTCAACTTGGAAAACAATAATGCCAAAGTAATAATTTGATATTTTCATGTGAACAACTGACAGTTTAGCTCTTTATACCACCTCGCTGTTCAGCCAGTTCCCCATAGCGTTTATATTTGCTTTTATAAACTCAGTGTTCCAGTTTGTTTGGAATAAATAGAAAAGGTGATTACATGAGCAGCTGAATCACTAAACAGACAAAAAAAAGAATATCGCCAGTAGAAATTATTCTTTTTTTTTCCAACTGAAAATCCAATGAAAAACACATTACTGTTTGACTGACAAGTAATCTGTAGGAACCAAACAGAATAAAAAATGAAAAAAATAAACTTGGTGCTTCGTCCCTGGTCCATTTGTTGCACTGATGTCTTTGAACATTAGACTGAGATAATAGCAGTCTGTAAATGTAACCACTAATTAGAAAAAATCAATATGTAGTGTATGGAGTGTACATTTGGGTGAAAGCTATAACAAGACTGCTGGTGTGCAGGTTTTATGTCAGTGTCAAATGATAAGAATTACACCATTCTCACCTTTCATATTCAAGCCTTTGGGCATGAAAATGTGCTTTGATTGTGCTGGTAGTCATGTATTTTCAGGTAAGTCAGGTATACTAAGTACGTGTGCTGCTTAAAAAGCTTCAAAACTGAGGGAATCAAAAAAAAACAATTCCAATTACTGAAATACCACCTATATCTGCTTGTTTGCTTAAAAAAAAAAGATAGATCTCGCTTTACCAAACTGCTGTTAAAAAGAACACTTTGTCACACAAGATTGAGCTAAAGAAAAAGATAGCTGGTGTTGGTGAACTAAATAATTGAAAGTCATGTAAGGATTGTGGGAGCTGCATCGTCACAGGTAAAGGTGAATAAAAACTCGCCCCCCACTCATTGAGCTGACTTGCATGCGGGAAACTATCCATGTACCGGGACCAAAACAGGAGGGAATTTGGCTCCTTTTTTCTCACATCCTTCCTGATCTGTGTTTACTCTGAAAAAAATAATAACTGACAAAGTGCTAAAGCAGAGCAGATTGCTCACTTTAATGTGGCAGCTCTGGAACACTAAACCTATTTCCTATTTGCTTTGGGTAAAGGATGTTTGTTTGACATTACCCCTCTCTCTTATTCAAATACATTTCCATACTGGAAGTTGTGGTTGAAGCTTTTTTTTTTCTGTGGGGGTGGGGCTGCTTCTCAAGGACACACTCCCATATTCATATGTAGAAACTGCCTTTTTTTTCTGTCATTGATTACAGTGGCTCAGTGGTACCAATTAAATCCCCCAGACAGACAGCATAGCCTGTCTATCTGGCAATTGACAAGACAGAGCTGAACAAATTCTTTCAAGTCAACTTCTAACTGTTTGAAATCCTGTTTGCCGCAGCATACCACCAGTTGGTTTTCTGTCCCCTGGTAATTAGATTTTAAAGGAGTAGATTTTAAGATTCACTTGCTTCCATTTAACTCTGATTTAAAAACAACTTCAGCTCGATGCCAGATCAAGGAAGCCATTTTGTGGCCACGGTTCAAACACATTCAGCACTTCCGACAATCACGCTGAACCTAAAATTAGCAAACATGAAGCAAGCAGCTGGTATTGATTATTATTTTTTGTATGTTGCAGTGAAAACTGGCTGTTCGGAAATCAGCATATTAATGCGGAGGGGTGGTGTTTTCTTGTCATCGCCAAGGTTGGTTTGATGGTTTCGTTTGTTTTCAGGGGTATTTTTAGCCGTGAAATTATTCACTCTGTAGAAAGCCTCACCAACCACACGTGTGTGTGTGTGTGTGTACAAGCCTGCATTTTCCTGGCGTACTGTATTTGTTCTAATTACAACGGAGCAGCACGATGCTGAAAATGTTATCCCTCTATCATCTCTCAACTGCTGTGAGCCCTCCACAAAGGCAAACCACACACACACCAACAAAACTAAGATGATTTTCCCACACGTAGGAAATGAGAGGAAAGATTTGATTACTGAGTGTAACCTTTGTTTACCTTTTCGCATTTCCCTCAGTGAAAACCAGAAACCTTCCTAGACAGCATATAAATCAAAGTAACTTAATTTTCATTTATTTATTTGTTACTACAGACACATTCTCAGCACCAGGGGAGCAGCTGCTGGGGTACAAAGAGTTAAAACTAAGTGCCAAGCACTGTTAATCAGTGATTAGGTTTGTGCCCTGCCTCCTACCTCAATTCATCAACCTTTTCAGTATTTAACCATGACTTTCATATTTTTCTAACCTTACAAAATAGTTCAGTCATCTAACTTTAACCATACCTTAATCAGGCTGTATTGCAACGAGCGGATACTGTAGGGAAAACTATGTCACGGTGATTATTATAGTGTGCAGATGAAAAAGGAAAAGGAACTGCTTCAGTATTTCTTGGCAAGTCTCAGGATCTCCACTTAAGGAACGGAGCACCATTCTTTCAAAAGATATTCCCTCATTTAGTGTTTTGGGGATGCTGATGGAAAGCACTGTCTAATATGTTGGTCCTAAATTTCCCATGTGTTCAATTGTATTGGTATCTGGTGACTACAAAGGCCATAATGCAGTGGTTCCCATCATTTTTCACAACCCTGTCTTCCCCAGGTACACAGATGATAAATAGATCTATTAGGGAAGCAGCTTTCCCTGATAGTTTAAAAGCGGCAGTTATCACGCCAATTTTTTTAAGGGAGGAGATCATCCTTCCAATAATATCCAAGGTGATTGAGAAAGTGGTGGCTAAGCAGCTAATAGACCGTTTGAATTATGGTCACCATTCTCTAAATACAGTGCAGTTTGCTTTTAGATCACATCACTCAACAGAAACAGCTCCTTGCTATTTTATTGAACAGTTGAAAGGCATGTTGGGTAAAGGAGGGGTGGTAATAGCCATATTTATTGGTTTTGAAAAAGCATCCTGTTATCAAATTTATCAACTCATAATGTATCAGAAATTGAATGGGTGGCATCATATGTGAACAATAGACGACACTGTATAAGAATGAAAGGAAAAACCTCATCACTCACTCTATCGGTGTACCCCAAGGTTCAATTTTAGGCCCCCTCTTCTTTAGTATCTATATTAATGATCTACCATCCATTTGTCCAGGAGTTAATATTCAAATGTATATGTACATGCGAATTCTAGCTGCAAGCTGTATCTTTACTTACAGAGGCTATGGAGAAAATAGCAGATTGGATGATTTATTCATGCTTGACATTGAATTTGAAGAAGAGAATCAACCCCCCTCCTCCTGAAATTATTATAAAGGACAGAGGGTTCAGGATGTTCAGCCTGTTAAACCTTTAGGTATGGTTGTTGATAGTAATCTAACCTTCACAAAACAAATTACAAACATTTTAAAAACAATAAAGCTTAACCTTGCTCATTTTAGATTTATAAGAAATTAAATGAGTGCAGGTGCAGCAAAACTGTACATGATATTGTCACATTTTTCATACTGTATTACAGCCTGGTCTCAGACAAATAGTACATCAATGCAACCACTTCAAAGTCTGAATAAGCAAGGTCTGTATAAGCAAGCATTGAAAATCATGGATAAAAAACCTAACTCTCATTATTATTGCAAGATAGTTAAAGTATAATCTTTTGACATTTGAACATTTTCTGCTTATGGCAAATGCTGGTTTATTACATAAGATTATTCACAATCTAGCACCACCACCTCTTAAACACTTTCTAGTGTCGGCTCAAGGTTAACAAGAGCTTCCATTACAGGGGTTATGTTAAATTTCAGACTACAACATTTGGGCAAAACTGCTTCTCAGGATGTGGAATTCTTTACCCCTGAGTATCAGAGAGTGCTGTACCTTTTTGTTTGGTTCTTAGTTTTCGTATAGTGACTACAGATGAAGATTTTAGCTATATCTGGTGCAATACATGCATTGTGCATTGTCCCTGCTAAATAAACAATAAACTAATAAAGACATTTTGACTTGTGACCCTTTACAGCCAAACACTGAAGCGGTCAGTATGCTTCAAAGTGCTTGTCCAACAGCATCTGAAACCCCTTCTCCCACACCTTTCTGATATTGGAATTGGATCTGCAGTCTGCGTCCAACATCTTTTGTAACCTTCAGAAACCAACAATCCAACAATCATTCACACTTCACACAGTGGAATGATTCATACTATGGCCTGAATTCACAGCCTCTTGTCTAGTGTAATTTACATATACAGTATCTGTCTTCTGAGCAGTTCAACCAAAAGTTTCCTTCTCAGATTGTTCTATATTAATCATTTGCAGGTGTCTGACCTTTAAAAATTTGATGTGATGTGTTTTGGGTGTACAAAAACAAACTGAACAAAGGGATTACATGTTACAGTGATTTCCAACATGATCCCAAAATGTTAAAAGATAGAAAACATGTAACATGAAATAGAACCATAGCATTTAAATACCAAAAATGACATCAGTGCTCGCTAAACCAAATAATACATGTTGCCATCAATACATCTAAATGCATCAGATTATCAGCTTTCATTAATAACCTGTCACTTTACTCCATAAATAAATTAAGGTCCCTCATACTCACAAAATGATTATTCCAACATAGCTGTATATAAATGGCTAAATTCTTTCTTGTATGCTGGTGTGAACCTAAAATAATGGCTACCATGGGAGGTTGGATTTCACTCTAAAATATATAATTTTTTTATAAAACCTGCTCTAAAATCTGTCATAAACAAGGATGACTCTACTGAGTCATTAAAAGTTATGAAGCGACTGTTATTATATTTGCCTAACCTTTCATAACACAGACACAGTTGATCATGTTTATCACTGAGGTTTGTGCACTTTCCAATCAAGAGAGGGTTGCAGTGTGCTCATACTTGACATCAATGAATATGTAAATCATTAGCTTTTATAATCAGTTTGAAAGAACTAACTTTAAGTCAGGGCCGGGTCAGCTATGGATACATGAATACCTTATACCACCAGATGTAAACATCATCATAATGGCTTCAATTAAAAACACCCTTGTGCTATTAACAGTATTACCTTGAATCACTGAATATAACAATGTCTATGCAAATTCAGGGTCAAGAAAAACACACATCTCTATAAAATGAAGCCTGTTTCAAAGTCTTTAATGTATGAAAAATAACACTTTCCCCAACTACATCTTTCTAGCTATGTGTGGTGAAACTGGGCTTCATGCACACTGCACCTTTAAGGGAGTTTGTTGAATCCCACGTGGGATTTTCTTATTTTCCTCTTAATGCTTTATGCAAGAACAAATATAAGAGAAAAAGAAGAAAACATTCATATATGAGGCCCATTGAATCTTCATATTTCAAACCGAAACTGTGCAAGTAACACTGTAGAATCTGTGTATTCATATTGAGGATTGTTGGCATAAGAATAAAAAGTGGGCCTGCCAACATCTAATTTTTCTCCATTCAATGCAACAGCAGTGAAATTTTAAAAATAATGATCCCATAATTTTAAAAACACTTTCCCTTTGTTAATGATTGATTGCAAGGGTGCACATAAAATACAATAATTACACATTGATCTCCATCCTCCCAGACTGTCTTTTTCTTTTCTCCCTGGGCAAGTTGTTCCTCCCACAAAGCTGCATTTCCATAGTGTCAAGGAAACCCGATGCACATTTCTGCAGAATGTTATCTCGGATGCGATAAGTGTTGGGAATAGCAAGGACTGTCACGTCTCTGGGATCATGAGGCAGTTTAAGTGGAAACAGAGTGTGTGAACGTTACAGGAGCCAAGAGCTCAAGGCGAAAATGCTTGATCGTGATTCACCACCTATCTCCTTTTAAAGCACACAGACTTGTCACAGCCCTCAAGAGTTAACACTGCATTTGCATGGAAATTAAAGAGAGAGAGAAACAAAGTTTCTTTGGAAGTACGAAAAACAGATTCATTTCACATTTGACAATCACACATTTTGGTGAGGATGTAATAGGCTCTTAATGGGTTTTCTGGCCCTGGGGTGTTGACAAGGCCACTCGGAGTCGAGCCAAGTTTCTATTCAAGAGCAAACGATTTAAAACAAAAAGAGTTTAAAACTGTTAATGCATCAGCGGTGACCTATTGTTGCAAGCTCCCTCTGTCACAGCAAACTGGGACTAACTTAATGTGTGCAAATGTTGACTACTAATTGCTCGGCACCACCTCATCCATCTGCTATTATACATTCCAAGGCAGTCTGGATTCAAGGGAGAGACGGCTTGTGTTTACCAGGTGTGGACTGTGCTAATAAAGGGACGAGGATAGCATGACAACTCCCCTTCAGGTTTCATAACAGAGGGGCGCCTGCCAGGCACCTTTTGGCACTTAACGAATTGTGTTTACACGGACCAACACAATTTATAGCTCCCGTCCATGACTGTTTGACAAGCTGCCTGCACACTTTAATATATTTTCCCTTACAGCAGTGGTGCATGGTCAGGATGTCCACTCCCTACCTCCCTGTTCTACATATATATATTCTGTACATTCTGCACACAGAAAAACAATGCAAAGCAGACTTGTTGGGTCTTGTGAGGAGTGGCGTTGTTGTGCAAGGCTTCTGCTGCTGCCTTTAAGTGAAGCTCACCTTCAAAAGTAGCTGCCGGAGCATTTTGAAATGGAATGCTGACCCACTTAGCTCTCTTGTTAAGAGCAAGAGGTCTGTGGGAACAAGCACACATGAGCACGCACGCACGCCACATGCAGGTGAGCGCGACACATGCACGCTCAGACGCACCGACACGAACCCACGCCTCAGCAAAGATATAACAATCCCCTCGCTGATAAACACAAATAACTTTAATGCATTCACGGATGTGGCTTTGTAAGGCTTTTGCTCGTGAAGTGCTGGAACTTCTTTCCACCATGACAATGCTGCCTCTAAGCCATTGATACCTGAGGTCGAGGCTTTCATGTGTATGCATGTTGCACGTCCACATGCCTTGAGGTGGCTCTGTTATGTGTATGGGTATCATGTGCGGTCGGATTCAACCCGCGCTGCCTCTGAGCCACTGACACCTTCTTGTTTCGCTAACACTTTGATGTGCTGTCTGATTCATACAAGTTATTTTTTTCTTTATACCCCCCGGTCGCTCCAGCTGCACAGCAGGGTGACAGGATGCTCTGTGGTCAGCGGCTTACGTAAATACCCAGCAACATTCATTCACCCCCCGCTAACTCTTTAAATAGCATTTTCATGTTTCATCTTTTAAACACAGATGGCAACAATGTCTATTTAGCCTTTAGAAACGATCCACTTCTGCTTGCTACTGTACTTTGAAACAAATGTTCTACTTTAGTGGATATTCTTTGGAAGAATGTAATAAAAAGTTTTCTTGCCGTAAATATCGGGATGTTTTGTTTATTTTATTCATTTTTAATCTCCACTTTCTTACTGCGAAGACTCATCTGTGCCTATTGAGAAAAATACATCTCATAGATTTTCTCACTCAACTGGAAAAAAAAGGTCCATAGAGCCTCAGGCTTAAATAAATAGTTTTTAACTGTGTGGAGCCACATAATGCCAAACTGAACAGCACTATGTGCTGCTTTTATGGGCAGGCACACAGTTTTACACAGACAGATGTCTTTTTGTTTTTATTCAATACTCCAATATGAATAGGAACCTAATGCTGAGGCCGCAGAAACATTTAAAACCTGTGTTTGAGTTCAATTTCAAACTTTTTCAAAATTGTGGTTTGGAAGGAATACTGATTATTTGAATTAACGAGATTTCTAGAGTATAATATGACATAATAAATGCAGTTATGGCAATGTTCCCTTTAAAGTAATTGGATATGGAAAGACTGGTTTACAGTATACAGAATTACTTTAAGGTCACTTTAAGGTTTTTAGCTGTTCTGTAAGGAAGCCAGTAACAGAACCTAAATCTTTAACAAAAGGAAGTTCAAGGAAGGAAGGAATGTTGGAAAGCCTTGCAAAAATACCACAGTAATTTGTGCTCTAAAGATGTTGCCAACAAAAAAAAAAAATAGACAGAGTTCTTTAACTTTAACTGCTTTAAATAAGACCTTAGACATACAGTGTAAGCTACACAGATTCCCCTGCACTTACAGACTGCATTAGTACTGCAGTGAGCACTAACAGACCTGAACAGACACACTGTAACACCAAACTAGAGGCAATTCCACCTCCCAAACAGAACAGAAGAGTTCATTCCCAGACGCTCTTTACCTTCTGACACACAAGAAACTTTGAAACACCCCTAATCTATTCTCTTTAAAATTTGAGAGTGTCATTTCTTTAATGAAGCGGAAAGTAACTGACTGTAGCAATCAGTGCATGAAGTACACTATGTCGACCTAACTTCAGCTCAGGTTGCACCCTTTGAATGTGATGTTTTTTAACCGATACAGGCTGCGTGGCTGAATGATTTATAACATAAGCATTGGGCACATGTACAATCATTTCAGGCCAAATTGAAAGGGATTCAAACAGAAACAGTCCCAGTACACAATAGCTCATTTACATCCTCTTGACTAATGTTTGTTTTGCTTTTTTTTTTTTAATTTTTCATAGTGATTTCTCTTAGCTGTTTAGAAAAATTCTGAACAAATGCAACTGCACTGGTTTGAACTACCTTTGTAAACTCAATGAACATTTGAGAATTAATCATATGAAGCATTTATAGCTACATATTACAAAGTAGCACAGAAATTTGTACATTTTTGTAGACTATGTAGTTCAGGATTTAAAAAAAACATACTCAAGAGTAAAGGCTTTAAGAATGAAAAACATCAGAAACTAGAAAACCTGCTTGAACAATTCAAATAATGTGGAAAATAAGATGAAGTTGAAATTTATGGCTACAACAGAGAGGGTATGAATTCCTGCTACTGCCAATTGTATCATTCAGCAGAGAGCTTATAAAGTTACATAACCTCACTAAAGCAAAAGCTATGAAAGCCTCCAGGGCTTGTCAAATCACTTTAATATATTTCCAAATTAGCAGTTACACCCGGAGAAAGGTGATGTTTGATACGATTAACGTAACACTGACAATGTGAAACGGCTGGTTTCGGTGTTCCCATGTACTGGCTGGCAACAGAAAAGCTCAATTCACTGCACTGATGGATGGCTGATTGTCTAATCTGATTATTACTGTCAAAATCTTACGACTTTGAGCCGAGCATAATATATGCAGGAATGTTCCACCTGTTCTTAAAGGACAAATAAACCGCACATACTGTTTTTAAAAATCACAGATTTTTAGTTTCCTGTTGATAACTGGCTATGTAAGATATTGTGTATATTTAAATGCACATAGTAGTCTGCTTATGGCCAATAATCTGATAATTAAGATGTTGCCATCCTCTCTGCATCATCATTGTATATGTCTGTAAATTTGCTGGTATTTTAAAGGTCCCCTCCATACATGTTTTCAGATGTATATAAAATACTCGACTTTGACTAATAACTTGTGTCTGATATGGTTTTTCCACAAAAAAAAGTTCAGTTATTGAGTTAAAATCCTTAAAGTGACATCTATTCCTTCTCCCTTATTAAAAAATCCACAATCTATGACTATGCAAATATTTTTCATTTCAAAAGTTGAACTGCTGAAAACAAGATGTGGTCTACTTCACTGAAAAGAAATTATGTGGATGAGGATATTTAATATGAAATGATCTTTCTTAAAACACAGTCTTCCTCAGTTAATATTGAGCCTTCCTTTTACCTTACTTTACCTACCTACATTACCTTACTTTTGTCTATTTTTATTCTTCTGTGTTGCATTTTTTGGGAGCCAAGACACATTCTACACTTGCATCGGCTAATAAAACAGATTCTGACTAAATGGATTATGTCATGCTGATGTAAAATCCCAAAACCAAAAATCTCCAGAGATAGTAGCCTATGCATGTGTCAGTATTTGATGACCTGGGAATGAGAGCAGATTGGTTTTTTCAGCCATAACCCTAACCCCCTAACCCCCAACCCCTAACCCTAACACACTTCAGCACTTCAGGCCTTCCTCCAAGCCAAGCCCCAAAGAGTAATGCCCTAGATTGTCAGCAGTATTGTAATCTCTGAAGGTGACTCATTTTGGTCACTATTTCCACTAAAAAAGAAAAAAACAAACAAACAAACTTCTTGACTGACTTAAAGAGTAACATATGTCAGTATGAAGATTCTACATGGCTCCTGCTTTGAAATACTGACCTTTGAACCTTGACCTTGGTGCATGTTTGAAGGTGAGTATAGTCAAATATGGGTAAAGTTTTTCAATTGTATGTCACCATGTTTTAATAAAATATTCATGTTCAATCAGTCTTTGGCTTTTCCAAAAATAACATTGTGAAGCATCCCCTATTAAAAATAGTGAATATGAATCCAGATTAAAAACATGGACATTTAGACCTATATCCACCACCGGGTAAAATTTACCTGTAAATGAAATGCATTTATTGCTAGGCAACTGGAGTGTGTGATGTCAAGTGTGTGATGTCAAGTCATAATTAAATTATAATAAGATCAGAGGAGAATGACCTGCAAAAAACCTTTGCCAAGTGCCTGAAGTGCAGTAAAAGCCGTCTGTGGGAGAAACACAGTCAAGGTGCTGAATGTCTGCTCAAAGTGTGTTTGAGGGACACATATAATCACACGTGTTCAAATTAAAATGATTTAGCCTACTCACTAATGTACATTGTGTGTAAAACTTATTTTTAGTTAATTAATTATTCATTAATTTTTGTTTTGCCATGTTACTGTTTATTGTTTATGGGCTATTTAGCCTAATGTGACTTACTCTGCTTTCATCAATGGAACACCAAAAAATCTATATTTGTGTTATGATGTTATAAATTTAAAAAAAGCTTAAAAGGATACCTAAAGTTTCTTGGTGTTCTCATTGTTGAAATGCCTAAATTAATAATTGATTAGGTGAAATTGTGCGCTTGACTGTGTGATGTCGATTTCATTGTGACATTTAATCACCCATAAGTGCTGTGGCTGTTTATTGTTATTATTATGGCTCATTATTGTCCATTTGGTGTATTCAGGCTACTAAATAAATAACATTGGTTATCTCATTATGTGATGAATGTCGTTTTATGATAACATCACACCACCCAAATATCCAATACACATTTTCAGTGTCATTTTAGACTGAATTATACTGACGGCCATACAAAGCAATTAGTGTTCTTAAAGATACTTAGGTTATAAAACAAGAGGACAGGTGTCAGTTTGGAATCATCAGTTTGGAATAAATTCAGTAATTAAAAGTAAATAATAGATTTAACAGTAAATAAAAACAATAAAAAAAACACAAAGTGGACCGTCTTCATTTCTATAGTAACGGTCGCTGAGGCTCATGGGCAATGTAGCCGCTTCTGCAATCGAAAACTGACAAAAAAAAAAAAACTTTATTTCTCAGAATCGAAGGACAAATAATTAAAACTGATGGCCTTAACATTAACCTATCACATTGTTGAGTTATCAAGGACACTTTGGTGTTTTTGTGTTGAGAAATGTTAAAGATATCATTAAAAGAAAACCTTAACATGGTGATAATGAGGAAAATACTTCCAGGCGGCAGGTCCTCCGGTCCGCCCACCGGACTGATGCAGACTGATAAAACTAAAAAAATAAAATAAAAAAAAATAAAAACAAGGATAAAATCTCGTGATTAAATGTTGAGTAGTGTAGCAGTTCTAGTTAAGTCCAGTTTTAAAGACAGATTTTTGTTGAGCACAGAGAAACTTCTCCTTCAGCAGATTGAGAAAACAGTCTCTAAGTGTCAAACTCTGCAGACTTTAAGCAAAGCTACAACTATAAATATAAAAAAAGTTGTGGCAGATATCTGGGTATTCTAATACACACTATGTCTTACCAATGTCAAAGTATAATCCATTTGGAAAATGCCAACAACAGAGCTGCACGCCACGCTAAAATGCATTTGTTTACCAAGCCTATTTAGCACTATTCTTTTTTATGGAATGCATGCTGTATATCCAGTAAACATCCTTACTGTGCTCACAAGCAGCTTGGAATGTACTTGATTACAGACACGCCATCTCTCCTGGCTTCCAGAAGCAACAAAATATTCCTCTCCCTGCACGCTACACCTACGCCGCAGCTCTGTTGGCAAGTCGCCATTCTCTCCAGTCTAACTGGCTAATTAATGGACTGCTCAGTCATCAAAGGCAGCAGCCAGTCGGGAGCAGTATTCCATATTTGGAGACTTAAATTCGCAATTGTTCCAAACGGTCCGCCGAGAGCAGGAAATTAAAATGAAAAAGTGGAGGGAAGGGAACAGCAGAGAAGAGATAAGGAATAGTTGACATCATTTTTAGGTCCTAAAATCACAATTAGTCATTCTTTTTTGCAGTCAAAAATGATGTCAAAGTTTTAACAGGTCTTGGAGAACATCTCCAGAAGGATATTCGCTGTTTATCTTGTTTAAGTTAAGATTACAGCTCATCAGCCTGAAATATCTTCTTGAAGATCCCCTACAGACATGTTGTAAGATATATAAAAATACTCTTCTTGGAATAATAATGTGTTTTCCTCAAGAAAAGTACAATTACCTCATTAAAAACCCTAAAATTCCATCTATTCTTTCTCCTTCGTTGAAAAATCCAGAATGCATGAATATGCAAATATCGCTCATTTGAAAAGTTTAACTGCTGACACACTCCTTCGCTGAAAACTCCATCCTCAGTGTGTGTGTGCAGTGGAGGCTTGAAGTTTCCACATCACACTTGTGTAAGGTGAATACCGGTTTACGATTAGCCTCCAAACTAGTTGTAATGTCATAAATCATGTTCATAGGCCCGCCCCTTAAATTCAGATCTTAAATGAGCACAGAGAAACTTTCCCCCCCTTCAGCAGATGAATGTGAAAAACACTTGTCTAGTTTCAAACCCTGCACAGTAAAGCTCAAACATCCAACTAAACTAACAATAAGCAAAATACATTTTTGAATGGAGGGACACTTCAAGCACATGTGTTGTGTTTTCGGCCACAGAAGAGGAATCTCTCGTTCATGTATGGCATCGTCTCTGCGTCGGCGCTTGCTAACATTACCAGTAGCTTATATGAGAGGCACAAACAAGGGCTATACAGTCAGTCTGAGTTCTGTTTTTTATACTGTAGCAGCAACTACCACCACAGTCGGGGGGAAAAGCACAAAATATACCTCAGAGTCTTGGTCATTACGGTCACAGTTAGGGAATTAACTGAACTGTCAAATCCAAGCAGACACATAAGCTAATTTTTAGCACAAAATATATGTGTTGTTGGCAAAATCACATGTGTTAACATAATGTGCCAACAAGAATCAAAGTGTTTGTGTTATCTGATTAGTTTTATGAAAATAATTTCTGTCTTTTTCTTGACTGTCGACTCACCTGTTGCGGATCAGCACCATAAAT
Source organism: Scomberomorus guttatus (assembly GCA_038419695.1). NCBI lineage: Eukaryota > Metazoa > Chordata > Actinopteri > Scombriformes > Scombridae > Scomberomorus > Scomberomorus guttatus. The sequence goes on along the minus strand of CM076468.1, from coordinate 7,955,032 downwards.
AAATAATCTCATATAGTCAGTATAGTCAGTTTATCAGTCAGTATCAGAGGGTGGGTTATGTAAGTTACAATTTCTACCTCATCTAGATCAAAAACATCCTACCAAGAAGTCATGTCAGCACAAGTTACAGTAGGTGAGCTCTGCCTGCGTGCGATGACTGCAATTTTTGCAACGGCCAGTGCAGGAATGAAATAGAGGAATGCCCTGAGGCCTGTGTTATCAAGGAAGTGACACTATCAAAACCAGTATGAGGATCATGAGACAGTTTTGTGCCAGCTCACATTCTAGGTATAAAACCTCTGAGACTAACACGGTCCCCCCGAGCCATTCAGTGTCTCTCGGACACTGAACTTTTATCAAGTTATGTTGTGTTTGCGCGGCTGCTACATGATTAATCATGAGACCAGCCGAGCTATCATGAGAGTGTGGTCAGGATGCGGTCTTAAAACGGCGCTTTATTCTGCAAAATCGGCTGCACTCAAATCCATCTTTTTTTTTTTTTACACTGGCACTTTGTTCTGCTCGTATTTCTGAAAAATTAAATTATTCAGTGTCCCATTTTTGTGTTTTATTATCTGTTAATCAAAGAATTCTGCTGTCAACCGCCACTAAGTCATCAAATCATTTTCACACCTGGCATAAATAGATGCAAATACAGCAAAATATGTTTAGACATGCCTCCAAATTGCATATTAGCATTCTAAAGCAATGAGGCATTGATAGCTGTGAGCTTGCAGCTAGCCGTAGCCTTTCACTTCTCTGAGGAGTTTTAACCATTCAAATTAATCTGAGATGCAAATGTGGGAGCTTTTCCCTCAATGTTTTAAACGCGTAGCATTGAGATTTGGAATTAAAAGTGTCCCTTTGAGAAAAAAAATCTGATGAATCCACTTTTTTTTTCCAAACAAACAACCATCAAAAGATAAGGAATTATTATTCAGTCCTGTTCTGTGTATTTATGTGTTTATCAAAACGGGGTTGTTGCCTCTCTGAGTCAGAATCAAGACGCATATTTTATCAGCTGAGGGATTTTGATGCCACATGTAAATATTCTATCCACAAGCAGATTTGAAGCTCCAATTTGCTCCTTATTTTAGCCACATGGATATGTTGATCAATCACATGTTTGTAGGAACACAAGCAGAGAATGTTGTCTTGCGGATAACAGAGAATGAACTAAACTGGACTTGACTCGATAATCTTATAGATTAGCACTCTTGCTCTGATCAGTGGGGCAAATTAATACATTGAAGCTCTCTGCAGTTTAAAAAAAAAAAAAATTCTCTTCAAAGATCTGCTTATGCAACAGACGGGAATTCACCTCAGGTCCTCCACACGGGAAACCAAAGATTTACCAGTCAGCAAAAGAGCGAATGAATCCTTCCTGGCCAAGGGAGATATTCATGCTTATAGGGTTTCAGGCAGAGCCGCTTCACTAAGTTCTTCCTTTTTTCTGTCATATGGCTCTCCCTTTCTCTCTGAAGCCCTGGGGGTCCGAGTGTGACCCTTGGAGGTCAGAGGTCACCTGTTTCACACCTGGACACGCTAAGCCCACCCAGTGGCAGGTGTTTCAAGTGACCAATCATGACCTCTCAGGTAGGCAATCATGACTTGAATGTAGTTATAGTCCACCGGGACCACAAGGGGGGTTGATTATACAGACAATATGTCACTTCTAACCTTAATCAACAGGGTTCACAAATGTAAGAGAATAAGATGTGGATTTGTACAGCCTCGTGGGCACGATTTACCACATGAGGTACTATTATATAGAAAGCATATGTATTCTGTTTTTCTTCGCCTGGATCTCTGCAAAGAGCGATGAAGTGCAAGCAGTGAAGTGAAAATCTATATCAGCATAGCCACAGGTAACAGATCAAGTCACAAGGTTGGCTGCGTGTTCTTAAAAAACACATTTGACAATATATCAGCTACTCAGCCACAGATGAATCTTTTTTTTTTTTTTTGCTTCTCAATAACCAGGACCTGCAGGAGTCGAGGCACAGAAGCGAGAATCTCGGGGATCTATCAACATGCAGCACCCGAATGTAACAGTAGAAGCCACAGGGATAAGTGGAGTTTCTCGGGTGCACAGAGACCACGGGGGATGCTAATACACACAATATGGGATTTGTATCCACAGTGGAAGAATACCTACCACTACCTCGCTGTGCTCAAGTGCCCTACAGGGATGTAATATTAGATCTCTGTGTAGCGTTGTGTATCATATTCCATCATGCTCACAATATATCAAACTGATGTCCTTTCCTCCTAATTGGCGCATCTCTCTTATTCATCTGTGGCAGCCGGTTCTCTTCTGGGACCTACAGCTGAGTTCATCAGAGACGTGTGTGTAGGAGAGCAGCTTCTGAGGTAAAGCACGGTATGTTAAAGATGCATTCGTGGCAACCACAAAAGACAGTTAGAGTTCAGAAATGATGGAGCAATATGCAGGTAAATGTTTCTTTTACAGATTTTGAGGAGTTAAAGGAAATAAAAAACACATGTGAGGGTATTTTTACAAGACACAATGACAGAAATACATTGCCTGTGTTTTTCCAACCAGCCCCCTCAAAGGGTTGCATGTAATGCAGTGATAAATTGGTGGACTGAGGAGGGCTGAATCTTAATCAACATAATCCCAGATACAAGCTCTGGTGCATGTGAGTAGAAGTCGAGCTGGTAAAAACAGGGCTCAACAAGATTTTAAAGAAATGAAACCTGTTAATGTAGGTATGATTTTATTATTGTTAATACTTTGATGCAAAGATGCATGACAGAGCAAATATAAAGACAGCAAAGAGTCTAAAACCACCTCATGTTGACTACATGTTTACATGTGCAACTTAAGGTTGACACACAGGATGCTATTTCATGTCAACTACATGTTTACATGTGCGACTTAAGGTTGACACACAGGATGCTATTTCATGTCAACTACATGTTTACATGTGCGACTTCAGGTTGACACACAGGATGCTATTATAGACTAAGTAATTATAGGGGACCAGACAATAAAATTGGACTGTTTTTCCAGTTCTTGACTCATCCATGTTGTGAGTTTGTAATTTAGTCTTCTGACCCCCTTTTTTTTTTTTTTTTTTTTTAAAGGGGACATTTTATACACAATTCCAGGTCTATATATTTTAAATCTGGGGCTCTACTGGAATATCTTTGTATGATTTACAGTTTAAAAAAAAAAGCTCCTTATTCATATACTGACCCTTTACACAGAACCTCAGTTCAGCCTCTGTCTGAAACAGGCCGTATTAGCTCCTGTCTCTTTAAGGCCCCAAGGATATCTGCCGGCTGTGGAGGCTATGTAAACAATGAAACTAACTATAATAGTAGTATTTCACTCCTTTTTCTCGTTACTCTTTACTCAAAATGTCAACTTTTACATATTCAGGCCAGAATCTGATCCGAAATATGAGACTGGACAAGACACATGGATTGGCGCTGATGGTCATTGGTAGAAAGGTTGAAGCCCTGGTTTTTGACTTGCAGGAAGGAATTTCTTCATATGTTAACCTCAAGTTTTGGAACTTGACCATGTTTAACATAGATACTCAACATCATAACAGTATATAAATACTAGAAACCAGAAAAAGCATGATGTGTCCCCTTTAATTTAGTGATGCTGTTGAAATCCGGCCAATTTCACTCTTTCAGAACTAAATATTGAATTAAAAATGTTTAAAAAGTTATATATATCCAGTGTTGCAGCAATGAATTTTACAAAAGGTCACAGAGAGTCACATTGTCATTACTTTCCATAAAGTTGTCAGAAGCCTCTTGCCTTCTTTGACACTAATATTATGTTCTGAATGCAACCATCAATCTTGCGAACTGGCATCGACAACACCAACACATATGAGTTAAATTTGCAACACTCCACTGACATCGACATTGCATCGCTTGTCATCAGCACAACTGCGGTGACATAAATTGACACGTTAATCACTCCAACAGTCAATTTATAAACCCACAGTAATTAATGAGGTTTCGCTTTTTATAAAAAAAAATAAAAAATAAAAAAAAAACTAAACACTAAATACATGTTCGTCAGCTGTAGCAAACTCAGTGGGTGCTGATTGTTTTTGGCCTAGCTGGAGCTCATTCATTCATACAGTCAAGTAATCAAGTGCTGATTTGCATAATGAAAATATATTTTAGCTTGTATATAAATATATATATATATATATATGCGCATAAAGACAAGGGGGTAGAAAAGAGAAAAAAGTTTGCCTACTTATAACTCAGTGTCACTCAGCCTTTGCTTTCTTGTCAAACCAAAATCCAGTACATAAATATTACATGACTACTGTATGAGAAGGGGTACACTCAAATAATGCTGAAAGTCAGGAGTGTAACTGCTTTTACTAAAAGCTCTCATGAGACACAGTCTTCACTGGTGGGTATCCATTATTTCTTCCTGTGGTTTGACTGTTCAAGCAAAACCGGGGTGATGTCCGAGCATCCCTTGTCAGCAAGACGTTTGGCATAATGCTTTGAACAAACCCTTTCCCTTTTCCAATAAGGTGACTATAGCAGGAACGAAAAGAAATGACATGGCAGCAAATCGACTAGTGCAGTTAGAGCTAGGCAAGGCAAGATGTTTCTGTTCAAATAACCATAGCCATGTCATCAGCCTAAATCACAAAATGGAGCAGAAATAAAGGCTGTCGCCACCTTATCAGCTGAGAGATTGTTGTAAATGTGTCATCTGCTAAATATTTTCATCAAATAAAGCACTCAAGAAGTGACAAACTTGACAAAATTGTCTACTAAACAGCAGTGAGTAAGTGCTTCATAGAAAAGTGTAGTCAGCCTTTTCTTTATCTTTAGCCATGCAGTGGAGCTACAGTGCTGGCAATTTGGTCCAGACTCCAATATCTCAACAACCATTGGACAGATTGCCATGAAATTTGGTACAGATATTCATGAATCTTAATGAATTTGGTGATTACCCTGACTTTTTATCTAGTGCCACCAGCAAATAATAATTTTCACATAGTCCGTGAATATCTACATCTACCAGATGGGATGGCCAATTTTTACAGGCATTCCCAGATTAATCCGAATCCTCTAGTGCTTTTCTGTGAAATGTCTCAACAAGTTTTGGATGGATTGCCGTGAAATTTTGGAACAGACATTCATGCCCCCCTCAGGATGAACTGCAATGCATTCGGTGACCCCGACTTCTCATTTGGCACTCTAATCAGGTCAAAATTCCACTTTGTCCAACACTTTTGTTTATGATCAAATACCTGCAAAACTAATTCAGCCTCAACTGTACTTTGTGTTTCTGCACTAATCTGTTTCCATGGTAACAAACAAAACTAAGATGATGAAACATTATACCTGATGAACATCAGCATGTTAACATTTTCACTGGGAGCATTGACATTACATTACATGACAGCATTTAGCTCAAAGCACTGCTGAGCTGCTAGTGTGGCTGTAGACTCCTAATCTAGATTATAACTCCCAGCAACTACTGTACCAAGAAAAAAACTGCTGGCACTGCATTAGGCCACGTGGTTTCTGGGGAAAGAAGTCCTTAATATATTCAAGTCAATAGTCTGTTTTTGCCACTTAGATAAGAGATCAATTGAAAAAGTTGCATAATGTAACTTGTCTTCATAACAGCTGCTGAAATGTTTGTTTCATCCCCAGAAATAATGCATCAGAGCTAAAAGATTGTATTGGAGTATTTGGAAAAAGGTAGAAGTGGATGGGTTATGTTTTTTTTTTAATTGTTTAATGTGCAGTATCACTTACGCTAATAAAATCCATGTCACCTGGTTTTGACAATGCAAATAGTGTTTTTGGCCAGCAAGCAGCATGAGCTCAGAAGTTGGCAGACTGAACTGCCAAGCCTGGGTTCCCAAGCAGCAACAACAGGTTCAAACTGAATATTTTGTTTTTGTTGGCAGTGATCAGTCCAAATAGCAAACTTTATTGACCGTATGCCACCATAGGGCACAGCTTCAAATGCTGCGTGTGTGTGTGTGGTGCATAATTTTGGGTTTATTTTGTAACAACTGCCATCCAGGGTTCTAATCTTGAGTCATGATGAGTCAATTTACCGACAAGCTTGTCACAGTTTATCATGGATTACATGCCTGCTGTGGTGCATGGCTGTGGGAGGTGTATTATCCTTGCATATGTCTGTTTTGCATATCTATTAACCTGGGATAATCCATTCAGACTTTCATGTTATATGGAGATGTTTATCCCTGCTCACTAGTGAGGTAACAATCCAGACTGCTTGTCTTAAACACAGATACAAGATAGATTCTGCACTGCAAATTACAATGTCAAACATCTTAATTATCATTTATTTATTACATCCACAAGTATCCATATTAAGATGTGATCACAATAACGTATTAAGGGATGCCCTAAAATGACATAAGGGGATATTAACCATGACAGGTGGAAAACAAATTAAATGATTGTTCGATTGAATAAAATGAAATGGCAAGGTTAAATGTGTCACTGATTGAAGCATAATCAGATTAGATAATCAGTTGATTAACCAGCAACTCATCTATTTAATTAAATACTCTCATTTTAGTCAATTCTTTATTTAAATGACTTGTTTATTCATTCACTGACAATTACTCTGCCACTTCTATGAACTCAGTCATTTTTTTTTTTCTTTCCTTGCGGTGAAATGTGCCAAATGTCAGACTAATTCCTTCGCCCAATGATGCAAAAAAAAAGTTTTTAAACAATTGGAGACACATTTTTCTTTTATTTCTTTAATTGTATTTTATTGTTTGTTATATTGTTTCTTTCGGTTTGCATGTTACAGATTGCGAGCTCGAGTTTCGGTTTAGAGCATGCTCATATGCCTCTACTTTCGATACACTTCGCAACTTCTTCACCACCGTCCACCACCTTTGCAAATCTGCGATCTTAAAAACCCGGCTCGACGGCTGGGGTTAAGCTGATTAGCGAGCGTGTTGGGTCAAGCTCAGGTTAAGCGCGGATGTTTTGGTTGCTCGTGCTTGTGCTTGTTCTACTTTTCTACCTCAGCAACCCTCTCGGCCTATTATATTTCAGACGGCAATTACGCAAGAATGTTATCTGTCTTCCAGAGCGCTTGCTGGGGCGAGTTTATGTGGGCATATGCTTGGGACACATGGAGATGTTTTGCTTCATCCTTTATTTACCATCATTATGTCCAGCCTGCCTTCTGTGCTTATGAAATTTTAAGATCATTGGATATAATCATTTATGTCATGTTATGAAACTTAAAGACACAGGATATCGCTGTTTTCATGCAGCCGTTTAGATGATTACTAACGCTATAAAGCTATTTATCATTGCTTAAATTACAGTAACAATCTTTAATGTGGGATATTAAATGAGTCAAATCAATCTGGTTACTCTATAAAGATTACACCTCATCACGCTGGAAGGATAGCACGTTGAGCTGACTTCAATTTGCGAACAAATGACACTGAAAACGCTCTTCTTCATCACATACACTGTGGGTGGCATTTGAACAGTCTGCATAATTTAAAATAAAACCCGTTATGATGCATCTATAATCTTTTTAATAGTTTATGAAAGTTTTTTTTCTTCTTCTTTTTTTGGAAATCTGCCTGTCTGAATATGACTGCTGGGAAATAATAGTGTTTTGGATGGGAGCCTTCCCTCTGTGCTCTGCTGCCTCTTTCATTTTGGCTGTATTTCTTAAGGCTCTTAAACCCCAGGCATATCCAAGCACTCATTTGAATCACTCCAACCTCTCCCTTTCAATCTCTAACTCTCCCTCATTTTCTCCTTCCCTCCTTCCCTTTCTCTTCTAATCAGATGCATGCTATTTTTCCCCCCCTCTAAATAACTGCCATTTTTCAGCTCTTGGAAAAAAAAAAAAAAAAAAAAAACCCAAACAACGAGAGAAGAATTGTCAATGTTTCAGCAGTGGTTTTCCTTTTCACTGGCAAGTGACGACGTGGCGGTGAAGAAAAAATAATTAGGCTTTTGTTGACAAGAGTCGAAGCGGTGGAATTCTACCAGCCGCGGATCAAAACGATCCATTCATTAATTTAATTGGCCGCTACGAGGGGATGTTTCTATGACTGCGTTAAACAGTGATACTTGTGGCGTATGGGAAATTCGATATGGCCGCTCTTTGTGACTGCAGAATAGAACGAGGCGGGGGGATTCTAATCAACCTTAGAGATCTGCAGAGGTTTTCCCCCTTTTTCCACCATATAGAATGTGCCCGCTGAAATCTGTGGGAGAATGACTCTGAATGAACCCTTGCTATTACAGGGCCTGGATCTGCATTAGTGTGCAGGCTAGCAAACCATGCTAATGCGCTCTTTTCGCCGTCGCACTCTCTCCCCTCTTTTACTCACCGCACACACATATACACACAAAAGCCCCCTGTGTTTGAGAGAGCACAGAGGGGGCTCACATCTCACTTTACAAGAGTGGGGGCATATCAGGAGGCAATTCCAGACTGTGTCTCGGAGCGCAGACAATAGCCACATCTGATCAAAGTGGAGGAGATGCATGACACTTGAATTGAATTCAAGTTCATGTGCTGTCTGCGACATCATGTACATAAAGGGAGAATGAGGGAGAGGTAGTGTTACGGAGGAAAATGACAGAGAGGAAAAGAAAGCAGCAGAGCGATGAAGGGAGGACGTATAAGGAGGGAGAGAAGCGTTTGAGAGAAAACAGTGAGGCAGAAAGTCAGATGGCGGAGTGAAATAAAACAGGAGACACGAGAAACAGGCGAGCAAGAGTCATGTAATGTGGAGTGACAGCAAACGAGCGGAGCAGCGTACATAAAGGCATGCCTGTTGAGTGACACATATGCCATCCAAGTCAAAGAGGACTCCTGTCTATCCAGTTGCGTGACAGATAGTATCTCCAGATAGCTGATAAGCGCTCTCTGTAAGTGACCGACCATGACCTCTTTCAAATTCCTTCCTTGCACAATCTAGGCTGTTTTCCAATATATACCATCCTAAACCTCGGCGGGTCCATTACAACCTCCTATTACTCCCTTGCGATGTAACGTATCCTCTACTTTCTCCATATTGTTGTCTGCTTGCCCCAGCCCTCTTATGCTACCATACAAAAGGGATCAAATGTTCAACAGGCGCCGCTCTGGGATCTCTTGAAAAAGGAGATTTTACATACTGAGTGGTGATGAATAGATTTGAAGAGAGACTAAGCCTTGTTAAACATACAGCTTCTAGATATGTGACAGGAAAAAAAAAAATGTAATATTTGGTAAAAGTGTTGTTGAAGTGGCAAGCCCCAAGAATCTTGTTGGTTTCCTTTTTGGCAATTGGTGTTCATTGCTGTGGTGTTTGTGCACCACACTCTCCAGACATCACTTAGAATCCAAACGGTGTGTCCAGCATGTTTTGTTAGATCATTTTTTGGCGCCTTTCTTTGTCTGTTCTGCCACAGTGGCACATTACATACTAATGCAAACTACAGATGTCTCTATTGTACTTCAACGCCTCAGTTCCTGTAATCAACCAAGTGTTTAGATCAGCAAGCATTTTCTGACTATAGGCTGAATCACTGAAATGACAGTCAGTCATAGATAGCTTCACTGTCTCATTTTGCTTTTATTCAAGCATACTGACAACAAAAACACTATGAGACAACACACCATGAATCACATAGTTCTGACTGCACGCAAGACAACTCATATCTGAAGACTGCAATCAATCAACTTTGTTTCTTACAGCTCTACCACAGGAGTTGCACAAGCGAGGAAGACTGTTTGTGAATGTAACCTCTAAGAGCAGGTGCTGCACATCTTCAAAAACCCAATTTAGTGATGCATCTGGGTAGAAAGTAGAGTTTTACGATACAAATTGTAGCCTGAGGATCAGAAGGGAAAAGGAAAGGAGAGAAGGGGAAAGGTAAGGAAGCAAGGGAAAGGAAAAGAAAGAAACATAAACACAGAAGAGAAAGCCAAGGGGCATTTAAGTAAATAAAAGGAACCAATGTGCATTCAACAAAAAAACAACTGTTTCTGTGTGTCCCCTAAGGCTACGTGGAGCCAGTGTTGGCTGATGTCATGCTTGGTGCAGTATACAGATGTCCCCTTGCTGAAAACACACAAAACTAGATGCAGATCAAGAAGCAGCTGCGTCTCAGGCTAGTGACTAGACAATAGTATTAACTGAAGCAGTGGGAGATCATTCTGTCCCATGACAGTCTTCCTCCGTCATGTACTGTTTATCTTTCGCCTACAGTCGTTTGTTCTGTGGACCGTACGTGAGATAAGGTGAAATAATGAAAGCACAAGGAAACAAAAGGTAAATATAGCCGTAAGCGGCAATGATTGGGATCAAAGCAGATTGCAAGCATTGGACTTAATATGACCTCAAAAAGCACTTGAAAACATACATACATAAATTGCAACATTGTTGGTAAGTTGGCCACATGGGGATTTGAACCCTAGACCTTTGCATCACCAGAGAAGGGGACATACTGACTGTGCCACTGGGGAGATATGGTCCTGATACACCTACTCACAAGAGACAATGACATCACATGTGCAAAACTGGTGTATTTTTGTCTATTTCAACTTAAAACGCTTTAAACAGTCAAAATGTTGGTGATAAAATTCTGAAAAAAAATCACATATAATTCTGCTGGTTTCGGTTGTATTGTCAAATATTTTGGTGAAATTTGTTTAAAGATTAGATGAAATAGAAAATGTTGTGCATACAGTACAAATTACAGCAAGATATTGAATATCACTGCGGACTCACCATTTGACCAATCTGAACACCATTTGAAACACTTGATATCTGGTATCCAAAGAATGTCCGTGTCAATTTTGGTAGCATATGAATGAAGACTTGTGGAGTTATAGATGTTAACTGATTTAGCATAATTTGAAAAATATAGACCTGAATTGACCATAGGTTGCAGTGAGGCAAACCTTTGTCACAATTCAGTGGATGTGCTGAAAAAATGTCAGCTCTGTAGGATGTACTGGTGATTTATTTTGATTTTTTGAAGCTTGGAATGTGAAAAATCTAGAAATTTAGGTTTGTTGTAATAAGCCACACCCACTTTAATCAATCATTACCAAATTTTAACCATCGTCTGTCATCACCGTAGATTATACAAAGCAAATTTCGTACAAATCCACGCAGCCGATTATGAGATATAAACTTTTCGCATTTGTGGCGCCCCCTAGTGGCAGAACACCCCATGACTGAGCAGCGAAGCTTGGACCAAGCATCCAAACACGTGCACCCAGTTTGGTTACAATAGCTTAAGCCAATATTGGTTTATGAGTGTTTATGTAAAATTGAACTTAGACACAGGTTCAAAAATGTATAATTTCAGTACAGTATGAAATATCAAACATCCAAAAAACTACTTTTTTCATCTTGGTCTAGACATGTTTTGTGCCAAATTTCATGACAATTGCTCAAAATTTATTGGAGTAGCAGCCAAAAAACAGATATGGACAAAATTCATCTGGATCTACAGAATCCAGGAAGAGACTTACGGTTCAAAAGTTATAGGATAAAAACTTAAACTTAGTTGTTATAGCGCCACCATCTGGCCGATGTTTGTCATAATAGTGGGTGAGATTTCCAACATATCTGCCAAGTTTGGGAACTGAAGCAGTTATGGTTTCTGAGACCCTGATACTTTTAAGAAGAAGCAGAAGAAGAAGAACCCTAATAATCATTGTCCAGTCTCATGTGTTGGGCAGTTTTTTTCTCCTCTGCCTTTCATGTATGAATGTTTGGATAAATTGGTAAACCTGCCTCTGGGAGAAGCCATTTCACTATTATCTTCTTTTTTTGTTGGTCCAATTTTATATTATATAATTTCAAATCTAGGCCGCAAGGAAGGCAAATATAACCCAAATATCATTTTTAAATGTAATATCTTGGATTGTAAAAGATTACTCATGCTGCTGCTCATAATAAAACGCAAATTGCTCTTTTCGCAGAATTGGGTTTAATATTCGTTTCCCTGCATGTTGGCAGCAGTTCTGGGTTATTTTACTTGTCTTTTCCCCTCCATCCTATTGCTATTTCTTCATCTCAAAATGCTCACTCACATTGGATCACACATCAAATAAAGAAAGACAACAGCGTGTTTAAATAAATGAATGCATTTTTGAGCTTTTTGAGGCGGCCCCATTTGGAAAGAACTCTGTCAGAGCCCTGGTCGTGCTCCAGCGTATTCCCCAGTGTCTCCCGCTCCCCTGTGTTTCCAGCGCTCCCCTCCGTCTCTCCCTGTCTTTGTCTGTGTGTTGGCGTGGGCGTGCCTTTCTCCTGCTCGCTCTCCCGGGCACTTGGCTCCCTGATCACCTGCACACCTGCTTCCTATCAGCTCATCAACCTGCAGCACATCAACCCCAGTTCTTCACCCATTCTCTGGCAGATCGTTGTTTGAGTTGGTAGACTCACATTCTTGAGCCACTTACTTACTTAGTGATTTTCTTGTTGTTGTTTCTGTATTTTTGTATGCTGACACTCACCATTTTTTTTTCCTGTGGATCCCTAGGATCACTGCATACCAGTCTGCCTTCCTACCTACTTGCCTGTCTAACCTGCCTGCTTGCCAACCTGCCTCCTCACCTCTGCTTCACTCCAGCCACGCACGCACTCACCCTCGCCTCGTTCCGGTCCAGCCACACTCTGGTGCCCTCCATTACCTCTCATCCCCTCCTGAAAATCTCCAGACGTCACCCCCCCCCCTCCATTTCCATCTTCCAACTGCTGCAATAAATCCCATTCCTTTTAACCTAACTGTCTGTGTCCGTGTATTGCGTTTGGGTCCCCACTCACTGATTGTAACAAACTCCTGATCTGTGCATGATAATACATTACCATCACACTGACAAGCCAACTAACACTGTTCTCTTTCTCTTCGGATGAGAGAGAATGTCACATCAAACTGCATTTGGAGAACATGGCAGTTTAACGCTGCCTGCCTCTCTGACATCCATACGTACATTGCAGATCAAAACGCTTTAAAAACTGATTCGTCACTCGCTCTTTTTCTCCGTCTTCTACCAGCAAAGACTTGACAAGTGAAACTTTGCCTTAGCTATAGTTCGCTGAATGTATGCCGAAACGAGGGGCTGACCTTAATGTGGCACAAAATACCTCCAGTCATGTTCTACAAGTAACACATGTCTGCCTGGCTAATGAGGAGACATTAAACATATATCAGTGTTCAGTTTAACAAGATATCCTCTGCAACAGACACAGAGAAAACACATGGGGCTACATAGAGCCTATACTTATATATTCACATTTTTTCCAACCTGTTAACTATGTTTACAAGAGTTTTTTTCTGAATTTTGATGTCCAGTGGATTCCAATGTCAAGATTCCCTCCAAAAACGAATAAAATCCATCATTATAGAGTAACATTACACCTTCTAAAAACATTGTTTTTGCTGATCTCCATTGGTTTAACTTCTCACCTCGCTGTAGTGAGGTACAGGTGCACTCCAGGACTCAGTGACATCACCGTTGGGTGTGGTCAGAGGTGCAACAGGCTTGAAACTTTCAACCGCAGAGGTCTTCAGAACTGTATATCCGCCTGGTGTTAAATTACTCTTTAAATATGACATTAAAGTCCCCCTCCACTCAAAAAACTGTGTACTTGGGTGTTTGAGCTTCGCTGTGCAGAATGATGGAGTTTGACACATTCATCTGCTGAAGGGGGGGGTCTCTGTACTCACCTTGAATGTCAGTTTAAGAAGATTGATAACTGCAAGCATGATTTTGTGAGTTTTGAAGCCAATCATGGTCCTGCATGCAACTTACACAAGTGTGATGTGAACATCTGGTGAACATACACTGAGAATGGACTCGAAGTGGAAAATAAGATTCTAGATTGTTCAATGAGGCAGAAAAAGTAGATGTTTTGATTAGTTAATTAAACTTTCGTGTGTGGGAAAACCATATCAGACGCAAATTTCAAAGCATTTTTATATGAGTGTGAAGTATTTTTATCTGTCTTAAAACATGTGGAGGAGCTCTTAAATGTCAAATGACAATAAATGCCGACATTTACGTGCATTCGCAAATGAATTCCTCACTTTGGCACACCAGCTGGATTGGCAGCATGTCATCTTCGACAGCTGTGACAGAGCACAAAAGGGATGCAGCCGCTTCTGGTGGACATTGAGGGTTATGGGGCCTCTGGGGTTTAGGGTTAATGAAATATATTGATGAAAGGAAGCTGCTTCACACATCCCACGGTCAAAAGAACCCTTTCTGCACATGTAAAAACTGTCAGGTGCACATTTTTCCAATAAAAAAGTTCAAATATTTAGTAAATATATAGTAAAACTGTTTCTTGGGGCACCAACAAAAAGTATATGACACATGCCCTGGCTGAAGCAGAACTGTATTTCTACAATTATGCTTTTGGATGTGGGGGAATGAGGTGTTTTGAAATGGGAGAGCACAATGTCAGAAATCTGTCTTCATTTGATGAAATGAAAGTGCAGCTCCGGTTGCAAAAGTGCCACTATGTGTCACCACCAGCAGCTGCCAGATGTGGGCCATTCATCAATGATTCATGGCTAAAATTACAGCTTCAGGAACATATGTCATTTATTTTTGTCATCTGTAAAAGAAATTAAAAAAAAAAAAAGGGGGACAATATTGCTCAGGGGAGCAGTCAAGCAGAAACATGCCTGAAGGTGATGTGCCAGTTCTCGAGAATACTGTATCACCTTGCTCTCGGCCATATTTCTGTCACACATGACTTGAAGATGAAGAGTCCATGATACGTCACGCGTTTGTGTGAGTGTTTGTTTATTTTGATGTGTGTAATAGTTTAGCAAAGCCTCTCGAAGTTCATTTTCGGAGTTAATTATCTGCTATTGGCACTCGGCAGAGAGATATCAGACTTTGGAGAATGATATTATTATATCTGGCATCAAGGGACCGATGCATCATTTCCCACTACAGCAGATGAAACGGCAAACAGGAAGATTAAGAATTCAATCTGGAGACAGAAACACTCACACACACTCGCACACGGGTTCATTGTGCATCTTATTCCCAGGGTCTTAGACCAAACTTGATGTTATGAGATGTACTCATGATTTATGAAAGTAACTACTCCATCAGCTGGAGTGCAGTCTTGTTTTTGTCACTCCCAGACAGTAGCCCACACATGCGCATTACACACATGAATGCGTTTGGGTGCTCAAAATGTAGCGGCGAGGGGTAAAATAACGGGGCTCTCAGTAAAATCTGGCACATCTGGATGGAATATTCAAATATTCAACTTGTATTAAGATGTAGATGTTTAGTGAGAATGAGTCCCTCGGTCGGCCTCCTGCGTTTTAAATACAAGATTGATATCAAGTCTGGCAACAGCTGCAATGCTGACAAGGAAAGAAAGGGAGAAAATAAAAACATTTACGACACAAATACACAAAATGGCCCCGAAGAGCACTCACGCCATGTTTATAAAAACATAAACAGATGAAGAGAAAAAAGAAGAAAAAAAAATCCAAAGACACGAGTCTCTCTGATGTCAGTTTTTCTTTGGAAGTGATGAGCAGAGATGCACCCTCAAGTCAAATAAGGAAGGTTTTCCAGCTCAGGGGAAGTGTTTGGTTGTGTGGGATGAGCCCCTGAAGAAAAGCAAAACAGACAAATACAAGCTAATGGTTTCTAATGGTCTCCACTTCAAACTGAATGTGTCTCTCTTTATACCCATGTCACGCTATTTATAATGTATAAACATCCTTCTATAAATGTCACTGTCAGCCAGTATTTCAACATCCTACGTGAGGAAGAGGAAGTTATTGATACATTGTGTTTCAAGAACAGACTGATCCCTGCAGCTTACAGTTAAAGAGGTCATCTCGCATCAGAAACAGTTGATAAAATTTCCAGTGATAGGAGGTCATGGAAAAAAAAAGGAGAAACCTCAGATGGACTGTGCGCCAGAGGGGGGGAAGAAGAGTTAAGCAAGGTTGTCAGTCCACTGCTGCACAGCAAATTTCAGCTTATAAAACACACATTTCACACATATTTTTTGCTGATTTTGGAACCTGGTTTTCTTTACGATCAATATTCAAAGTAAATACCAAAAAATTTGCTTTAATTTCCAACTGAAAATTATGAATAATGAGTTGCATTTATACCGACACTTGACATGGTTGGGTTCTTATAGTACCCCTTATAGTCTGATCACAACAGTATTTTTGTAAAACAATGCTTAAAATCTGTGATGATCTTCTGCATAGAGTTAAACTTTGGTCAAGTTTGACGTTCAAATTTGTGTCACTGACCAACGGCAAACTCTGTTAGTAGTGCTGGAATGGGACACGAACCTGGAAACAACAGTGTGAGGTGATTTTGATGTAGTGGCCCACTGGCCCAAAAAGACATTTCCCCAGGCATAATCATCACTAAAGTAATGAGAGTACACATGAATACATTTTTCCGCCTCTTTGTGTTATCAAAATTATAGCTATAGGTCAAATACAATTTGCAAAACCTTAAAGAGCTGTGTCAGGCAATTATTTTATGCCATTCATTTGTGCAGGGTGCCACCGGAAAATCAGCTGTGCATAGTGCTCATAGTGCACTATGGACCCAAATATGTGGAAGAAATGTTTTTTTGGATTAGTATCTGTATTTTCCACAGAAAAAACACAATAAACCTCAAATTAGAAAAGGTCATGCCAATAATGTAAGTTTATTTTACCTTTTGGCCCTAAAACTTTATATTTCTGGAAGTTATATTACAGTTTCTGATGCTACAGTGACTTCATGTTTGCATAGTTGGTTGCTTCTTATTAGACAGCACCACTTTACACATTACTAGTGTTTACTAGATGAGACATGTCTTGCGTTTGGTGCAACCTGATTTAGTGAAACATTAGTGTGAGACTAGCCAGTAGTTACTAAGAACTTTGGAAGGAATTTACGCACCAACTTAGTGATGAATTTACAAACAGCTGGTACAACCCAGTCCAGCTGCACAGTAGAGATGCAGCACCGATTACAGTCATTGGAGAGAGAGCATCCATTAAAAATATGACTCTTGAATTAATTTGAATGAATTTATCTATCATCTAGCTTATTGCTATCAACTGAGCTAGCTAGTTACACGGATAGTCACTTTAATTCTCAAATTTAATTTTTTTAGATTCAACTGTGAACTGTAATGATTTTTAAAACACTTTAAAAAAGCCTTTTAAGGTGAGGCATTTAGTGGACAAGGTTTTGGCAAGGTTTTATAGAACTTGAAGGAGTCTACAAGGTCCTCACTAGTAATAAATGTGTGTTTGTACTGAATGTATGCTTGAGTAAATGTCAGTGTGCGACTGGAAGATAAATACAGCACATAGAGCTACAAAAGAAATCAATAAAACGGAAAAATCAGGCAGTCGGTCATTTCTTCCCTGCCTCACTCTCTTCATCTCTCCTCCCCTTCATCTTTCACATGTGATTACCACTCCAAAGAAATCCCCTTTCTCAGCTCTGTTCACATTAAATCATATTCCCATGTTATTAAAATGAAGACTTTTCTACATCCGGTTCCATATGTGAGGCTAAAGATGACTGCTTTGGATGATCCGTTTGGGTTGGTGAGTATTTGAAATGAAGTGATTATATAAATGTCTTTTGCCCACATGTTGTTTGTCCTCTCGTTACTCTTTGAATTTAAAGAAATCCACCTGAGAGTTAATGAGCAGTGCCCACCATTCCCTTTGATTGTTTTTATGCGTGCCTGCCTGCGTGTGTGTACATGCGAGTGTGTGGGTGCTGTACATGTGTTGTCTATGCGTGTGCGTGGGCGAGCGTGTGCATCTGTTTAGACCGTCTCTGCCTGTGCGAGGTTCTGTTGTTCGGTGGGTGGTGTTAGCGTGCGCATGAGCTTTGTGTGTGTGTGCGTGCGTGCGTGTGGGTAGGCGGGATGATCTTCGCTGCAGACTGGGTTTCTAACAGAACTGGAAGGAATAAATCAAGAAATTTTCAAAAAGGTGCTATTCAATTGAAGTGAAAAAGGCTTTTTCCTCAAATTTTCAGCAGGAAGTTTAAAAGGAGCCCAATCGCCTAGCCTTGAAATAATAGACTTCTTTGTGGGAATATTCAACCACCGGACCATCTCCTGCCATTTGGCGCACTGATTAAGACTCTTCTTTAAGAGGGCACATACAACAACTTTGCAGCTGTTACAGTATTTCCTTTGGAGCACTTAGATAAAGTGAAAGTGGTGCAAGTGAAAGCAGCATCCAAGGCCAGCAAACTTACTTTTAAAGGCGCATGCCCTTGAGCTCTGAGAAGTCTCATTTCATGTAGGACAATTCGGTCCGCATTTGCGATGCACACATGCAATGCCATTTCGAATAATGTAATCCCTATTTAGACAGGATTAGATTTTTTTTTTACCAGGAGAGGCTCTGTAATGTAATTTGTATGCATTATGGTTATCAATCTAGAGAGCCCATTCATTTAAGATAAATGTCTGTGATTTCCCATCACAATACTGCTTGTTGCTGAGACATAAAAAGGAACACTTCTATTTCTGCAAGCTGCCAAAAAACATAAAGCGGTGTTACGTTGCGGAGATGAACTGGTTTGCCATTAGCTGATGAGTTCGTTGGGGAACAGATTGGAACCTTTTACCACCTCTACTTAAAGGATTTCACACATGGTAGGTTCATACTGAATTAATTTCGCATATTATCACCAAAAATTAAAGTTACAGCACCTCTTTTAATCAGTGTAATAAGGCCGCAGAGAATGACTTCAGTGTAAAAGTCAATGGGGTATTAATTGGAAAGGTCATGAAAGGGTAGAATAACCATATCAGCCTCCACTTGACAGTATGTTGCGGAAAGTGTCATGTTGAGAGCTAATTCATAACCTTTTAGAACTATCTCAATCACAAGTCTGCAGTCCTAATCTCTCCTGTCATTCCTTTCATCTCCTGCAGGGTCCTCAGTTTGTTCCCACCTTTCTGCGTCACATGTTATCCACACCCACCGGCACACCTGGTCCCCTCATCAACTCCCCAGTATACATTAAACCTGCCCCTTAGCCGTGGTTGTTTGCCCCCTGTTGTTCCATCCGAGCAGGCTGTTACTGTTACTCCACCTGCCTTGTTTTTTTGACCCTTGCCTACCCTTTTGGCTGCCTAGTGCTGAACTTTGCTTTGTTTATCAACCAAGTAACCTTACTTTTTTTTTTTTTTTTTTACCCGAGTCCACATTCTGAGCATTCACGGCAAGTGCTGCAACAACATAAAGTTCACTGCAGTGGAAATGTTAGGACAAAAACAGTATTTCTCCACATAATCAGATGCATTTTAAATTCTGACAGCGCCAGGCCCTCAGTATACTGTGGCTAATCTAATTTAAATACAGACGAGGCTGTTTGTGTACTGCAAAAAAAAAAAAAAAAACATTCAAACAACCCGTTTTAATTGAGTCTTAAAATGGATATGTAAAACAAACCTTTTACAACAATGAGGGGGCACTTGTTTCCAGTGTAAATCAGCTTATTTCACTTGTTTTGTTGTTGAATTAAGTGTGATGTCCTCATAGTAGTTTACTTATGTGCCTTATTCTGCCATGAATCACAATCAAAGAATCACTTTAGTTGAGCATAAGGCTTTAAAATTCCCTTTTAAGAGGCATATTTTTTCAAATAATTAAACACATCTACTATCCGTCCTTCAGAGGTTTTTTTTCTTTTCCCAACACAAAACCCGCAACAGCAGTAAATGTTTTCAGAGCTACACTATGATGGGCTGTAGACAGAAGCAAGGAGGAGGTGAAAACTGTCAACATAAAAAGAGAGACTGTAATCTGACAACAACCAAGAACTGACTTACAAAGAAATTTGATGTAACTTGTTTAAAAAAAAAGACAAGAGTTACAGGGCTCGGGTGAAAATTTTGTACTGATTTGGCAGCTGTTGATAGCTTACGTGGAGAAAAATTGAGTTCTCCAACTTTTTGTATGGCACTAGTCCTACACAAGCCTGTTTACTGTATTTCTGATCTGGATCTGTCATTGAATATTAAGCACTAGAATTTTAAAGAGCAGCAGCTCTCTTGATCCATTAATGATAAGAGCATGAGTTTTACCTACAACTCAAGTTATTATCTCAACTGTCTCTGACAAAAGTATTATCTGACGTAACCTGTTGTAAACCAGCTACGTGGTTATACCTGGACCTTCTTTTTCTTTTTTGTTTTTATTTGTCTCTCTCCTTCTTTGTTGTGCTTTATTTTACTGTATTTTATTGGTTTGGTTGTGTATGTGTCTCCGCTAAGACATTATGGGCATTTCGCAGTGCCAGTTGGGAGTGAAATAGCTGTCAAGCGTGTCCTGAATATGAAGGAAGCTTGCATGTCCAATGTTAACTTTTATTCAAAGCCTTTGGATGCTGCAATGGAGATAGAGAGATCATGACTGTTAAGGTGTGTTTATACAGTCATTCATTCCCTGGGATACGTATGAATTTTTCGATCTTGTTGAAACATTTGCAACTCTGGCGGATGCTTCTTCATGTCAATTTGTGCCACCCAGTTCAAATTTGCATCTACTCTACTTGTCTTTGCATTGACTTTATATGCCATCGCACCGCCTCTAAAATTCGCTTCACATTCTGTCTGAACATACAGTTTTGGAGGTGTAAACAAAAAGAGATTGACCTGTATTCATTGTCCTATCATTGCAGGATTAAAGTACACTTAATCACTTTTTTTAGTGCCATTGTTACCTTAGCATCTGACCATACATATCACTAATGAAGCAGGTGAAAGTCACATGAACAAACAATCTGAAGCTTTTTCAGATTACTGAAGGCATGTCATATGTAAACCTTTTATCTGCACCAGATTATTCATTGTTTGTACCAACAGTAAAACGCAACGATATATTAAATGAGAGCATTAGAGCGTTTTGGGATTTTGACATACTGAGCTCCAAGCCTACTGTAAGTGAATAAGTAGCGTCCTCCATTCCCTCCAGACTTACCAATGACGTACCTTTGAGAAGACACTTAACTGCTAAATGCTCCAGTGGAGCTGCTCAGCGGCCAGAAGTGGAAGACTGTGGCTGTGCTGAGCAGCTCCCAGCTGTGAATGTGTCATACTGTATGAATGTGATGCAAGGCACTGACAAGGAATGCATCCATGCTCAGCGCATTTTCCCTGGATGAGTAGAGGCTGCAAGAAAAAGGCCTATTACATTTTAAGCGTGGCTAGATCTAGTGGAAATACATAAAAATGATTAATCAAACCAAAAATATTAATGAAAATCCAAAGCTAACACTCAATATTTTGTAGGCTGAGAACCGCTATTAATTAAATTCTTTAATATCTCAATATTATGTTGTGTTTGACTGATCAGAGGGTAGTCAAGGCAGTAAAAGATGATAGAAAAATGCTAAAAACTGTGGATTAGTCAAATCTGAAACACTTACACTATAGTCTCAGTGCAGATATTACAAACACAGCATGGCACAGCACAGTTATCCTTCTCTCTGTGGTGCTTCATTAAGAATAATTGGCCAAATGACAAGTCACCATGTTGCACAGCCATTTCATCAGCAGTAGTCACTGTAATTGGGAAGAGGCTCGGCAGCGAGAAGAAGGTTACCCTCCCTAATAGGGAAGGAGGCAGACTTCAAGCTCCACTCCTGAATATAAATATATAATCTAAATGCCTTTAGAATAAGCTGAAGCATGGAAATGCTTGTTTGAGGGAAACACAAAAGGCATCAATACCAGCATTCAGCAGCCAAGATGGAGGTGTGCCACTTCACGAAATCAATAATGAGCCCAACATGGTGCTAAAACTACATAAACAATGTGTGGATGACACTGGCAAGCGTCTATTCTGCTAATGTGGGGAAATGAAAGGAGGGGAGACTTGTCCTTGAAAACAAAAGGGGAGAAAGAAAGGGGGAATGACTGCACAGGAAATGCAATAATGAGATCAGCTGATCAGCTTTTCTGTTTGAGTGGAAAGTCAAGATATTGCTCTGTTTTTTGTTTAAACCAAATGATCTTAGTCAGTGGAGAAAGCTCGTTGCTTTAGACTGACACTCAAATGATCAAGCATAGCCACTGGATAGATACAAACTGTATGTGGACACCCATTCTAATTATTGGATTCAGCTGCCTCAGCCACACCTATTACTATTCAGTACATAAAGTCAAGCATACAGCAGTCTCCAATAATAAACAGTGGAATGGGTTCAGATGCCATGAAAATAAAAACTGTAATCCAATAAAATATCTCAATCAAAAGATTTCAGTTCTCCATACCTCCTCTATTTGAACTAAAAATTCAAATGGAAGGACAATTTTGTCCCAAAAACTACTGAAGTCGCTCCATATAGGCACAGACTCCATCCCTGGCAGCAGATTCTGGGTCAACAATATTTCAAACAGCAAGACAAAAGACTATAGCAGCTTGGGCCTCGGCCTGCTAACCAGGCCAGACAAAATGATTTGAAACACATCTCCAGTAGCAGCTTCCAGGCTTCAGAATATCACTCGAATATGTATGAGAGAACGGGTGACAGAGAAAGAGAGAGTAGGGAGGCTGAGAGATGACCTGATGGAGGGAAGTTAATGTAAAACCTAAAACTAACAAGTTTTACGTGCCAGCCGACAGTTAATTTTTAGATGCAAATGAGCTTTTTTTTTTTCCTTTCTCTGGAAAGTTCCACCTTTTAGCCACACTAACGACTATAATTAAGGTGCCCAGTACAGTGGGATTTAGTTCAGCTGTTCTGCATTCATTGGCAACTTTGCTGCTGCTGCTGAGGCTGGTATTTGAAGAATTTTTGTGTGGGCTGGAAAATTAGGGAATTCATAATAGAAGAAATCGAGATGATGATGATAATAAAATATGTAGGCAAAGACCTGGAGGTAATTACAATGAATTATGAGCTTTCAAACTTGAAAGAGTGTGTATATAGCATGTACTGCATAGTATTATACAGTGTTTTATGTTTGTGATTTGAATGGGTTTGGGTTGAGGAGACGTAATGCTGCTTTCCAGAGTTGTGGCTTTGCTATAAACTTTACAGTGGCTTCACTGATTATTTCCACGTGGTCCAGATCTCATCTAGGCTGTGTAATGTGGCATGACTTCCAAAAAAAGTATGGTAACACTTCACTAACTTTATTTTACTCTTCTTTCTTTTCTGTAGGAGCCATTCACCGTACATTGATATATGAAAAAGTAAGGAAACAAGAAAGCCAGAAAAGTACCACCGCAGTTTGTTTTTTTTTTCCTGCATCATACCTGAGCATCTGAGAGAGCAATACCTTTTCCGTCTCTGGCAATATTTTTAAAAAAGAATTTCAACTCATGCTGCCGTATAAAAATATATGCCACTGCTCTACAACATCCTTAATATCATCTTCCTTTCGAGAGGAAGTGGAGGAGGTGGATGAGAAGCGGGAGGAGTTCATTTTATTGGGTAATTTTGCACAAGGTAATGTGAAGTGACAACCTGCCGCATGCCGCCTGAGTACTGTTTTTTTTTTTTTCATTGCCTCAGGTTTGGGAGTTGTCTTGGAGCAAGTATCTTTGTGTACACTGGCTGCAAAGCTTGTCATATTATTATAGATGCTTCATTAGAATCCATTAGCTACAGCATAACCAAGGCTACCCTTCCAGATATCCACAAGTATCAGTCAGACAAAATAAGGAACAGACACAAACCTTGAGGGCTAACTGCCAACGGGGGAAAGTGCATACAAGATGACAGATGAAATCAGCTGCACCAGAAGATGGGTTTGTGTCTGTGTGTGCATGAGTGTTGAGAGGGAGTTTAACGCTGCACAAATGAAATGTTTTTATATTAACAATGGCTCAAATTACCATGTGTAATGTTCAAGGGGTCCCTCCTGGTGACAGACGCACAGAATTATTACCCAATTCTGCAGTTTTCCTCAGTTCTACTGAGCATTTTAGTGTCTTTCAGCTCGTTGTATTGGTTTTATCATTCGCTCACAACTAGCTCAAGCAGCTTTCAGCAAAAAAAGCTCTGGTAAACCCTTTATGCACTACCTTCCCTGCACAAAACAACATAAAGATAAAGTTAGCAACTATCTGGTGAATATAGTGGAGCATTTGATTCTAAAACCTTTGAAGCGAGACCAAAACAAAGCAAGAAGGTGTGTGAATGTTGGCTTTATATTTGTTAAAATGAACACGACTCTAGATAAATCCCTAAATGTTGCTTTATGTCTTCTGTGTGTTGAGTTTTCATCTTGTTTCGCTGCCCCCAAGTGGCCAAAAAGATCAATGACTGCAGCTTTAATTTCACGTTCTCAAGGGTAGTTCTGAAATTTCACAAGCAGTATTATCTGAAAGATCAATTAATGAGATATTAACTTTGAAATACTCCCATAAATCCCTTTTACTGAGATAGTAAAACCAGCCTTGAGATAAAGAGTGTGGGAAGGAATGGCAACCACATGTAGCATTAATACAAGCCAAACCAGGAAGTTATTATACAGCTAATTATTATCATGACCCTGGATAAGGATTAAGGGGAACGGATAGAAGAAAGTGGGAACACATCAGATGTTTTGCATGCGCTCATGAATAGTACTACAGGATTACATGTCTATTTGACATGAAAGATACCAAAACTCTACTTCAAAAGATGGCACTAAATATAAAGATAGCACACGAAATATGAAAACACACCAGCATGTTCTGATTTTGAACTCTCTAAATCTCAAAAGTTTGCTTATCCTGCCATGCTGATGTGTATTTTAGTTTATCATCTGGGTGTGCCCAGGTTGCTGGCTATCTTCTGAGATTTTGGGGTAAACTGTGGCACATGTTGACTTTGCTAGAATGTCAGTCAGCATGCTAACTAAACTGATCATGACAGCTGATAAATTATCCACTTTAGCGCCTTTCTTGCAGATAAACAATAATAACAGAAGAAACCAAAAATGAAATGGCTTCAGTCTACTTTGGAATTTCTTTTGTGTGACATGACATGAAAGGTTGAGAAGGACTGGTTTGGTAACAGTTGAATCACAGTGTTATGATAATCTTAATCCTTACTGTACTACAAAACATCATGCCAACACACACACATAAAAAAAACCAGTGCATTTGTAGTACTTGGCAGGAATCCATCTGTTCAGTTTGGGCCGCTTATCCAGGTCCAGGTCGCTGGGGGCACAGTCTGCCACATCTCCAGTCCCTCCAGGGGGATCCCGAAGTGTTTCCAGGCTAGCTGGGATAAGTAATCCCTCCAGCAGATTCTGGGTTTGCCACAAGGTGTCCTCTCCAATGAGACCTGCGCAGAAAGTCTCATCTTGATCAGACGATGCTATCACCTCAGCTGTTTCCTCTGAACATGAGGGATAAAAGCTCTGAGCTTCTCCCATAAGATAAGGACTAATTAAACTCTCGGGGAGGGGGAGGGCACATCTGTGCAGCTATGTTTTCTAAACCATCTGGAAGTGAGAATGACGGCGAATGCACCTGAAATGTCTGTTAAAATAATTGGTGCATTGTCAAAAATAAAGCAGGAAGTAGCAAAAATGTGTTGGACAATTAGCCTTTAGGTTAATTTAAACATTCTCAAGATTGATTCCTTTGACTTACTTGTATTAAATGTAGCAGGTGCTGTAGCTATTCCATATTCTGTTGGCTAGATGCATTATACAGTATCTAATAAGAGTAGTTAATATGTCAAATGCAGTGGAGTGGTATTAACTCTGACAAAACTAATGGTACAGTATCCAAAAAAATGCCCTTCAAGGATAAGGCTGGTGTTTTTCTGTATTAATATTGTCAGCAAATCCCATGAAAGACAGAAACCAACAATGTGTTTAATCTGTCAATATTTTGCCTGTGGCACTCAGCCTCAACGCCATTTGTTCCTAAGATGTAAATCTTTAAATATGGCTCACAGACCTATAGTTTCTTTTTGAAATAAAGCCAAGTAACTTCCTAAACCAGCTGGGATATAATTTCTAGCAAATGGTACTCAACCAGGAGTAAATAGCCGCATTTGTTGGGGACTATTTTCAGCTGTGGATTAATACATGCTAGTGAGAAGTTACATTGATTCAAATCAGACTTCAGTGCTCATGGTCATTGCTATGGAGGAACATGTCACACAGTGTAACAGTGTGGCTTATTGATGTGTTTATTAATATTTGGATAACAGTGGAGCTCTATGGCACAGAGGAGTAAGATATATCAGGCTTTATCTGTACAGACAACTTTTGTTAGTAGGATCAATTCATTGTTGGTTTTGGTCTTAACGTCTAAGTCAGCAACAACACAATAGAATACTTTATAACAAGTCATTGTACTCTATGTTTTTTATGAACTAATGATAGGCACCTGATGCTAAAATAAACAACTTGTGATGCGTAGTTTATACAGTGCAATTCAAACAGCAGGCCCATCGAGTGTTGGCAGGAAACCTTTATCCAACCAGGCTTGGTGTCAATTCACACCCTGAAAAATGAAGCTGCATTTCCACATCATACAGACACTGCACCATTTATTCCCCACTATGTCTTCATGGACCTCTTATTAGAATTTTTTTTTTTTTGCGTTTTGAATTTTAAAGGAAATCCACCTCCTAAATTAGATTAGATGAAACTTTAATTATCCCTGTGGGGGGAACTGGGTTATTGCTGCAGCAGGGAATAGACACAGATAAGAATAGATCAAAAATGGTGTATTCAAGTTAATGCCACAAAAGGGCCCAGCAAATTAACATATTGACTATTAGTTAACAAATACAGCATTTTTGTTGGGAGATAGACAGACACAGGTTGGTTCATATTGTCAAAGCGTTCCTGATTTTTTTTTTTTAAATCATGTCCCCGGGCGGGAGGAAGTATATTACCATAAATGTACAGAACTGACTGATGATTTTATCCATAATCAACGCAAGCTAATGGCAAGATCGCCCAGCAAAGTCACTGCGATGCCCCCAAATTGCACCTGCACGCATGTTGAAAATGATACGTCCATTTAATTCGTCAAGGTGAACAAGTTTCTCTCCAGTGACAAGTGATCCAGCCTTAAGGCCCTGCTTGGTGACTGTAGAGAGTCCCAGATAATGTTGTGAATAATTTATGAAACAATGTCAGTGCTTCTTCATAATGACTTCAAATGGACATCAGCCAAGCGTTAAATGACAAGGATTAATCTACTTTAGAAATAATAGTCCTAATGGAATATTGAATCCTCTGGGACACAACCCAACTTGAGAGCCAACTCTGACACATTGCCTCTGCCTTCAGTGTGCAGTGACCCCAAAACTCGCTATTAAAAGTTCAGAGTGTTCAGAAGTTCATGGCTTTGGTTCAGGCTGTGCTATGGCAGCGTCTGTCAAACGGGACCTGGTTGTGTGACCCCAAAATTGCCTCAGGGTTTTTTTTTCTAAAGTGATGAAGGTAAACAGGTCAGTTAACCCTTTCAAGTAAATACCCACAGGAAGTAAAGCTGCTATTAATACGGCACGGTGCAGAAGCACAAAGATAACGCATTGAGGCCATGCAGTTTATGTCACATCCAGGAAAAAAAAAACAAAAAAAACCAGCATTCCTAGTCGTACGAGCATGTCAAGTCAAGTCAAGTCAATTTTATTTGTATAGCCCAATATCACAAGTCCCAAATCTGCCTCAGGGGGCTTTACAATCTGTGCAGCAATACAACATCCTCTGTCTTCAGACCCTCGATTCAAATAAGGAAAATCTCCCTAAAAAAACCCTTTAACTGGAAAACAATGTGTGTACATAATAGGAATGTAAAGACATTATTGCTGACTTATGAGGTAGCTAATTTCACATAATCTCATTTTAGCAAAATTCCACTATGCCAGACACCTGTTTTGTAAAAAAACTGCCGAACCAAGTTTAATTTCATCGTATTACTTTCAATTAACATCACCAAGGTTTATAGATATCTGCAATTAAAAGCACTGTGACTGGGGACAAAACTACAGAAGAATGAACCATTGTTATGGTTAAATGTGACACCCACAGAGTTCACAGGGCTTTGCAGTTATCATGTCATAATGATTACCATACTTTTAAATATGAGCCTTAGATACTATTTGAAATGGATATTTGAATTGTTAAAGAGGATGAAGAACAGCGATGTTGGGAAACATGGCTACCCATGAAGGTACTATTACAGCTTATACAGAAGCAGTTCATTTCACACACAATACACTGATGAGTGTAATTATGCTGACAGGCACTTTATGTTCATATGAACACTGCAGCAGGATGCGGAATTGCCTTCATGTTTGACTGGACACATTGTCTAGGATGAACTCATATTATCAATATGGTTAAGAGGTGAAAACGTCAGTAGCCACTTAATCTCAAATGTCCAAACATTAACCAAAATACAACTGACAGACAAAAATCTGGAAATAAGCATACTTGCATACTTTTATTTCCCTAATGTGAGACAAGCCGTCAGAAGAAACCAGTCCTATTACATAAAACAATGAATTAGCCAATGATGTTTATGGACAGTTTATTGCTTCAACCCTTCAATATGGTGCTTGATGTGAAATGACTGCAGAACCTCAACAGAAGTTTGTAGTGAACGCTTAAATAATATATGTGGTACTTTTTTTCAGTAAGAGCAAATTCAGGTAAACTTGACTACTGATCCCAATGGGAATATTTGATAGAAAGTAAACTAAAACAGTACAATACTGTACACAATGTACATACATAGAATAAATAGACTGAACATGGCAAAAGAATCTCACTTACTTCCTGCTGTATAAAAATTTCATACATTTGCAGAAGACAAGTCCCCAGTTGGACAATGTGAGACAAACTATGGATAAAAGAAGCACACCCACAGCCAACATGCATTAGATTTGGACCATTTATAGTCTGCGAATGCTACTGTAAATTATCTATGATGCAGGTCTTATAACTATTACAACCCAGACACAGTTAAAATTATATAATCATGAATGAAGATCCTGCACGTTTGCCCCAACTTCACCATTTAACCTACTAAGTCATATTAAAATCATTCAGATATCCATACTCACTTTTTTCCCCCCATCTGCAAATGTAAATATGATGGCTTACACTGGTGTCGATCCAATACAATAATTGAATTCCACATGTGATTGAAATTATACCGTGAGCCTGGATTAGAATTCCATCATGAGCTGCAGCCCATTCATCCAAAATCTTGCTCAGTGATGCAAATACTCTATCATTTAAACTCATTTATCCTAGCTGTGGGGTTTGCAATAGAGACAAATGAGATAGCTCTCCCCCTCACACACACACACAAAAAAAATGTTAGGTGAGAAATACACCAGGAAAAGAGAGGAACCCAGCAGAACGCATTCATTCATTACTCAAATAGACTTGTTGCTTTTAGCAATATGAAATTAGTGACATTTCATTTTACAGGCTTCCAAGCACTTTCTCCTCTTCTATGTCTCGCTCATTCATCCTTTATTTGGCAGATTAGTACAGAAATGTTCCACATGATGAGAAACTGCAGCAGTGCTGAGTTCAAACGGGTATATTCAACAAGGCAGCTGCCAGGCTGAAACAAATTGGAGAAATTTCAGCTTCTGTTTCATAAATGATGATTACTTCTTCATCTATCTATTCTTTCTACCTTGCATCCCTCCTTCCTGCCTATTATGTACAGTGTGTACTATATATTTGGTAGCTTGTGCCTCAGGAATACATTAAATACATATTTGATCTTTGACTGCATTTTTATTATAATTAATCCTTGTGATATTCATGCAGTTGATATTTATAATATCTAATTATTAATCTATGGGGTTGGATTGTGTTGGTTGGTTCCATTTTATGCCATTCCCAGTTGGTAAAATATCTGTATTTGTATTTGTTGTATACAATTAAGCAACATTTGATATCTTGAGCTTTTTATCTCATTTTCAGGTTAACATTAATTAGTCTCCTACTTTAAACTGTTTCTGCCTTCTCAGTCAGCAAAAGGTGATTGCAGATTATTGACTTTTAGTCATTTATTTATAATTTTAGTTGCTTACAAATGCTGAAAGTTAACCAAGTTGGATTCAGTAATAGTGTCTACATCAGCGCTACTTTTTCCATGAAACTTGCTCAGCGTGAGCAAACTTTTGGATTCTTAGAAATCAATAAGTAACGGAAGGAGTGTTTGTATGCGGGTATGGCTAATAACACTTTGTTCCTACCTTAGCATTTAACAGAAATGCTAACATCACACAGTGGATGTCCCTCTTGCACACTTGAGCAAACGATAGCAACAATGAGACAACACCTAACTGTACAGTCAATGGAGCTTATCAGAGGATGAATCAGCGTTGCAGTGTTAATCACCTCACCTGATGTGATGTCACGCACATGATGGCTAACAAAAAAGACTCACATAGCAGATGATCATCAGTGGACCTACACTGAATGTAATACATTACAGCCGTTTAATGAGGCAAGACACATCACCTCAACAAACCTTAGCAGATAAAAGATCAAACCATTTCCGTGTGAATACACTATTTGTTTTTTGATTTGGACCATTCAGTCGAAAACTTTCCTTAATAACATAATCTATTTTGCCGGATTAGCTATCTGTCTCTGCCAAAATCAAAAGGATGAAATGAGAATGCCTCACTTCAGGGAAGTGGAGAAGAAAGCCTGCGTGCAAAGTGGAGAGTTCATAGCAGGAGAGATAGTGAGGAAGAGATATTCCTTGCTGAGTTTTGTAACGTTGGTTTTTTTTTATCCAGTTCATTTTTTATTTGTTGTTTTTGTTTTGTTTTTTGAGTTGTGATTTATCAGTCCCTTGCTTTTTTTTTCCTTTTACCTTACCTGCCCTAATTTATATTTTATTACTGTCGTTTTAAAGGCATACTATGCAGGAATTGTTGGTCTTTGTTTGTAAAAACACAGCATTCAAAGTTGGCCCCTCCTCCCCAGCTCAACAAGCAAGAGAGAGAGAGAGAGAGAGAGCAGCAGTGGCCGAGCAAGCTAGAGAGTGAATGAAGAGAGTTAGCAGCGCTGGTGAAGCCGTGATTCAGATAAATCAAACGTTATTTGATTGACTGATAGTTTCACGGCAGTTACATTCTAAAGCACGAATAAACTCGCCCACACCTCCACACAACCCCAGGGGAAGGTGCTGCATTGCCAGATTTTGTGTGAATTCAGGGTTTCATCCTGTCCGCTGTGGCCTCTCTGCTCTGCGTGTGTGTGTGTGTGTGTGTGTCAGTCAAACAGACACACTGACAGCAGAGGAGCAGCGCACAGCAGAGGAGACAGACGGAGAAGCAGGTGAAACACTGAAACACATTAAAAAAAAAACACAGCGATGTAACCTGGTCGCTCTGCTACGAGTCTCGACCTCACACCCTGCACACTGTTACTGACTGGGGGCTACACACCCACTGCCCAGAAGGTGGCAACCCAGAAGCATCTGGGTGAGTCTATTTATTGGTTTTTTTTTTAGTAAAATCCTGCATAGTATACCTTTTAGTGTAAGTGGCAAAGGATAGTTACGTTATATCCAGTGGACAGTGTGTAGACCAAACTGTCTGGATGGACAGTTTTTCAGTGCATTTTGAGTGTGTGTGTCTTGACCGGCAGTTTTTTTCTATCTTTTTTTTTTTTCCTCTGCAAAACACTTTAAGAAAACATTCTTGTCTGTATCAGCACATCAAGCAGTCTCCTGTGGGGCTTGTCAGACACCCGTCACAAACTGTGACTATGAATGGCACCCTGGTGACCCTGATGTAGCCGTGGCACAGGCACAGCTACATCTGGGACGCACACAGACACAAACCCACATGACTTTTAACTTGACTGAACTTCAGAGCTGAGACACACTGGGCTTCGTGACATATGATTTGATTACTATGGAGAACTGCCAGCAGTGTTTGCGCAAGGAAGTTGCAGTTCTGACACTCACTGCACACTTTGCCCAACACATTCACTTAAACACAAGCCGAAATTCAAAATACACACAAACACACACAAAGCCTTCCCATCCATTTAGATAATCTTTGAGTTTTTTGAGCGCTCACATTCCTGTGAGGGGAGTCACTTGGACATTGTGTCTGATCTCAGTACGCTGCCTAGTGATTACATAGATAAAAGGGCAAGGCACAGCCTAGGAGGTGACACCTGGGGCAGGAAATAACACCCAACACTGATTCGCAGCAACATCAGCAGCAATGGAGGCCGACAAGGGTGTTAAGCTCCATTGAGGGAGGTCAGGGTTATCATGGATGTGAAAGAAAAAGCCCTTGTTCGGTTGGTTTGACATGCTGGAGCTGATGTAAATTCAGACCGAAGGGGGGAAAAAAAAGTTATATTGTGTTCTACAAGTATGGAGCGGTCAAGCTTTTTGTATTCACACATACGATCAAATCATACTACTGTACTGATACTGAATGTAAGGAGGGAGGTCTATAGTCCCTTTTAAAGACGCACCCCTTTACGTTAATCTGATAGCAATTTAACATGTATGGATAAGCTTCCGCATGACTTTTACATTAAAGTCAAGATGGCAATCTTATGCTGTTGGACCTGACAGATGTCTGTAACGCTTTCAAAACGGCACGTCTGAACTGAATGCCATCAGATTAATGTAAAAAGCACAGCATCACAAAGTCAAATATGCACAGAGAAGGAGAAACAAATGTGCATCTAGTTCCACTTTTTAAGATCTTGCTCATAAATGTATTATCTCTTCATCTCTTGTGCACAAAAGGAAATAAAATCAGTTTAATAAATGATAAAACACTGTTAAAGAGTCAAGTTGTTCAGGACATTTTCTCATATCAAGTCAGTCTTTCCCTTTGCATTGCAACTGGATCAAAGGACTCTCCCTATATCTTCAATTTTCATCCGTGACCACTGCATGGATGAATAAATGGTAAAACGCTTTACTGTAAATATAGCATGTGAGCTAATAATCAATCAACGCTTTTGCTTGCCAAACTTTATAAAACCAGCAGCAGAATTCGGGCCTCTAATAATGTTAAATGATGAAACCGATACAAAATCTTATCGGTGAATTCATTGTGAGAAGCGATGGCAAGCGTCCCTTACACTCACTATGGTTATTAATGAAGACTTTAACAGGGAAATACGTTTTTATGTCTGGCTGTAAAACAGTCTTCATCCTCGTAACATTTCAAACTCATCTCTGCACTCTCTCTGCTCCTCTTCATGCACCAGATGCCAGACATTGCATAAGTAGCTCTTTCCATAAATGTCCTGTCACGTTTGAAAAAAGCCACAAAGAACATAAACGTAAAAGACACCTATATATTTGAATGACAAAAAGGCCATCACTTCAACAGATGGATGAAGCCAGCAATGGTATGCATTCCATGTCTGAAAGGAGCTTATCATAACTGCTAATCAACTGGAATAGGACCCCTTGCTGACTTGATAAAAGTAGTCAAACAAGTCTCGTTGTTGGGGGAATAGCTACAGCTGCAGTACCTCACCAATTGGGGAAAAAAATGTAATTGCAAGTTGTTTGTCACGAAACATCACTGCAATAGTTTTTTAATCAGATTATAAAAAAAAGGTTATTGCAGTCAACCCAGGATAATGCCCCAGATCTGATTACATCTACATTTTCAGAAGTAGCAATTACTCTGTTGATTACTGAGACATATTAGTTTTTAAAGGGCTTCAAAACAGACACCACCGGTTCCCAACAGACGTCTTTTTGAAAACACATCAACCACATTCTTGACTGAAGGGCGGCCAGCCTTCTCCTGACGTGTGGAGCCAAGCCAAGTGAATGAAGACTGTCCTTCTGACGAACAGTAAACTGCAGCGATGGGAGGTTATTCAAATTATGTCGAGAGTAGGAACTGCTGACAAGGAGAGTGCAGAGAGAAAGAGACAAATTGAGACAGACATACCTAAGTGACTGAGCTCATTGTTTAGGTTGCCAGTCACCGACCTGTAATAATGTTATAAATGCTTGCACATCAACACATTCTGCATATACTTACGTTTGCTGACCAGTGTGAGACTTGATGACTCAGAAAGTGGCACTTATTTTTCATGTATATTAGCAGTTTAATTACATTAAAGTCACTATATTTAGAATTTTGTTAATGATATGAGCATCTTTCAAATTATTCTGATGATATCACTTTTTATTGGTAGAAAAATTAGACAGTCCAAGGGAAATTTGGTGCAGCTTATGCACTGCCTGCAGCCCATTCATGCCCCTGTCCATGCCCCTTTTTGATACTACCACTTGAGGGTGCCAAAGATGCAAATTTTCCAATTCTACACATAGTGGCTTTACATTTAACGCATACCTGCAAAATAACTTGTTTTTGTTTATTAAATGACATCTTATCTATCCTAAAAAAGTCTTTAATTGCCCGGGGTTGTAGCTAGGAATGTTAGGCATCATGGAAAAAATACTTCTCTAGCTGTAGGTCCCTGAAATTGTGACCAAGTTTGAATGAATTTGCAGACCAGAACTAAAAGTCCATAGTTGAAAGGACATGGACACATGGATTTATTGGTGCTAACAAGAGGTGTCAACCTGAAATATTGCATGCTCTGTTCTCTACGTCGTAATCTGAATAAATGCTCATGCAGAGGCCAGTTACAGTGATGCTAATTTAAAATCAATGCCACAGTCAATGAGGATACGCTCCTCCATCTGCAGTACCTGTGGTGCCATTATATTGTGTAGATAAGCGGTGAGAGCATGTTTCAAATGGAGAGGGGGTAAACTTCCTGATGCAGCATTTAGCCCCCGCTGCGAGACAGAACATGCTTATCGCTGCGACTGTGAGAGGGAAGCAGCTGCTGGAAAAAACCAAAGGAAAGCTGCCACTCAAGGAATAAAAGATGTTACACAAGCTGGTGAGATTTAAATGAGAGGAGATGTGCTGCCGCTGCCCCAGCTTTCAGATTATGCATGGAAAGCATTAACCTGCCTTTTAGCATGCCACAATGGGCCCCTTAGCCACTGCAAAACACACTCATACACCAATGCACACAAGCATACATTCATACACACACATGCAACCAGACAAGATAATGAATCAGAAACAAGCAATAAACCCTTTCTGAAAGCCCTTTATTTAACTTTTATGACACGCATTTGCAAGTTTGCCTCGATGATACTACATGGTGTCAAGTAAAAAAGGATGCTGTTAATATTGATATAAATTCCTTTCTGCAGGGCTGGGATTATTGTCTTCATCTAAATCCTAGTTGAAAGTATGTCAGCTTTGTAAGACACAGCAGAACATATATCAGGAAAAAAAAAAGTGAAGTCAGTTGTTAAAATTCGTGCCTATTAATTTATTCCAGCATAAAGAAACAGGGAGTGTGCCCTCGGGGACATGATTTGTTCTTACATCAAGCTTGGATGGACACAATCAGTGGCGAGACAGCAGCGCAGCTGAACTTCTGGAACAGCACTGACTGCGTGACCTATGAAAAGTGAAGGCTGAACAATGCATATGTGACAGATCAAACTGGGGGACAGACCCTTTGCACTCATCTTTTTATGGAGATTGAAGCTGCACAATGCGATTTCTTTTTTTTAAATTCACCTTTTTGATCGACCAATAGAATCCCGGTCTTGCATAAAAAAATATTTAAGCTGTCATATAAAGACTGTTGTTCCATCTACAGAGCACTAGACTCACCAAGATTAGATCTTTTGGCCTTTCATACCCTCATATAATCCATTTAAAACTCACTGGATTGCATTAAGTTGCATTCAAAGTACTGAATACAAATATTTCCCACAGCTACTTCTGTAGTCTCCCACTGTTTTTGATTTTTAGCTGCAGTAGCAGCATGGCTCTGTCGATTTGTTGACTACTTG
Organism: Scomberomorus guttatus; assembly: GCA_038419695.1. Lineage (NCBI taxonomy): Eukaryota > Metazoa > Chordata > Actinopteri > Scombriformes > Scombridae > Scomberomorus > Scomberomorus guttatus. Next base: position 7,919,161 of record CM076468.1, on the reverse strand, counting down.
GGTCCAGACTGAAAAATCTCAAAGCCTATTGGATGGATTGCTGTAATATTTTGTACAGATATTCTTGGTCCCCAGAGGATGAAGCAAACTTTGGTGATCTCTTGACTTTTCATCTAACTCACTGCAAGATAAAGTTGCCACTTATCCAGTGAAATATCTCCACATCTACCAGATGGATTGGCATAAAACTTTGCTATGGACATCCATGGTTCCTACAAAGTGATACCTAATGACTTTGGTGATCCACTGACTTCCATCCACCTCTCATTCCACAGTGAGGATGACATTTATGGTTTTGAGTGAAATCTCCCAACAACTACTAAATGAATTGTAATGAAATTTAGCTCAGACATTCATGTCCCCTTAGGATAAACTGTAATAACCTTGGTGATCCCTTAACTTACCATCAAGCACCTTCAGATCAGAAATTTAATTCAGCAGATACTTTGCTTTATGACCAAATACCTATAAAACTGACATTCCCAATTAACTTTAGTGGTGATTTAAAACATTCTAAACTGAGATGGTGAATATGGCAAACATACCTGCTAAACATCATCATATTGCTAAACATCAAGCACCACTATACCTAATTAAGTTACTTAATTAGTTAGTAAGTTAAGCTACTTATAACCAAATTGCCTTACAGTCTTTACAGGCCCACATTGTTGAACCTGATCTCTATCAGATATGTTGACATGGACACCCAAGACCCGAGAAAAAAAAAAAACCCAACCCGATTAAACCGATGCTCTTGCCCCACCAGACTTGGATTCATAGACTGTATATAAAGATGGACGTGGCAAGGTGTGACATCACCCATTGGTTTGCATTGGAGCCAGTTTGAAGCCCATAGTTGCTGTTTATGGTTTATGTTTAATCTTTTCCGTTGGAGCCAGGACCTTCCAAATAAGGAGTGCAGGGTGTTACCTTTCACGCTCTGGAAACCTGCCCTACTACTTCGGACCGAAGAGAACGCTAGCTTACTGGGAACACTGAGCGGAGAACACTCGGGCTAACAGGTATCATAATCATGGAACATTAAGGTTACACAAATATTGCGACAATAGTCTGACTCAGTGCAAGTCCCGGAGCCGGGGAGGGCAGCAGGTGAGCCAACTGTCAATCACAGCTGTCAATCAACGCCCACACTGCAGACATCAAAGCTACTATAAGTCTTCAAATCTTATTAACGGAGCAATAGTTTCCTAAATGACGACCAGCACATTTATTAGAGGGCCTGAATTTGGCGATTGAGACTATAATGACTTTTTGAAAAAAATGATTTAGTATTTCTAGAGAGAAGTTGATGCGTTTTGAATGGGAGTCAGTTGGAACCAGCATCTGGCAGCCATCGGTGGCATTGCACTATAAGGTGCATACACATTGGCTTCAGCCTCAAGCTGTGGTAGTTGCCACTTGCTTGGATCCCAGGTTGGGTCTTGGCTACTAGGAGATGAAAGTGGGGGATTAATTTTTAAGAGTTTTAGGGGTTCTTTAGATCAGGTAGAGAGCAACACTGGGTAACCAAGGAGCCAAAAACTAAAAAGTGAATAAAAGAATCATTTATTACCACACTTAAAAATAACAATTAAAAATGTTGTCTGTTTCCACTCTGCTTCCTGCACGTCCTTCCTTCTCCCTGTTGACCTCTTACAGGTGGCCCAGATATACTTCCTCCTTGGGTACCATTCCACCTCCCAGCCGCCTCACTGAATGATTGGAAATCACTGCACAGGTGTAGGTGCTTAAGGATAATCACAGGGAGGTTCAACAAAACACATGCAGAGAAAACAAAGCAAACCAACACGCAAAGCAAATGTACATAACCAAAAGATAATTCAAAATACATGCAAACAACAAAAGATCAATCCAAAACAAATACAAATACTAGCTCAAAATCTCTCCGGTATGAGGACCTGTATCTTACAGCTCCATCACTGGATACATTTGCACCATGGATGGTATAAGTAGGACTTCAATATCTGACCATAACAGTGCATGCAACAGCTATGCTTTGGTCTTCTTGCCCTTGAAAATATGCAGTATTTATTATAATACCCCAAATACATTTTTGTTCTTTGATCAAGAGAACTTTTACGTCCTTCTTACTTTTAATTCCAAACTATTTTATATTGTATGATTGTATCATCTCCTTTGCCAGACAGTCACCTGTCTAGCAAAGGAGCCAACCATTAGTGCATTAACTGTCTGTGACACTGACATGAATACATTTTTAAAATAGCCCTCGCCCCCTTTTCAGTGACATATGAACACACACTGTCCCAATTACAGCCCTGTGCGCAGCAATTATGCTGTAAGGCAACTGAAAGAGATACAGCTAGTGGCTAATTTGCTTCCCATTTAAAATGTTTGATAAATGCATTCATTACACCCTCCTTCACAACACCAATGACTCATTACCTGTGTCACACGTGTAACAAGAAATTAACTCCGCTGTTTAGCTCAAATTGCCTTATCGATTACCTCCCTTATTAAAGCCCCCCTCAAGTGACTTCATTACCATATTCAAATGTATAAGCTCCTCTGAAAACAGCTTGGTGATTATCTATAGCAGTAACTATCCCAATCAAAATGGGATTTGCATGTGCAGCAGGGGAGTCAGTGCATCGATGCACAGCTGCGCCTATTTCAATTAGCAGGAACCTGTTGTTACCCATACTTCACCCTGCACACCGTTGATTTTGTGCCAACGTTTTTTATGAAATTTCTAATTGGAGGTGACGTCACTGAGCGCCATTGCGCTTTCAGTAACAAACTGTTATTAGTCTGCTTTTAAGCTAAATAACTTTAAACTAACTAAAATTATGAATTCTCAAGAAAACCCACGTATTTCTTGGACATTTAGCAAGGTCAAATCATCTGTTTGTTTCCATCCAGCAGTTGTAGTTGTAGCATATCTGTGGCATTTTTAAGGCACTAGGGAGAAATTAGCAAACCACAATCCTCTAACATACAGTAAGTACTCTATAAGATCAGGGATTGAAATAATCGATTTTTCAATTGGTTGGAAAGTAGCTACTCTCAATGTTCTGGCTTCTATATCCCTTCAAGATACTATTTCATACTGATAAAAGGTTTAGAAAACCCCTAAAAAAGAAAAACTTAACACTTCTTTAACCCCAGCCTATGTGGGGAGCTGTCAGCTTTCATATGAAATGCCACGACTTCTCTCCTACTTCTTGCTGAACGTGGCAAGGCCACCAGACGCAGATATCTCATTTGGAGCCGTGGTTTAATCTCTGTGTCTGATGTGGGGGACTGTCAGCCAGCTGTCTTTGCTTTGCTATTTTATATAGAACATTCCTCAGGTCATTCTTGAGCTCACAAACGTATACAGTACATACCCTGTGCTGTTCTTAAACATTACAATGTGCATAATGCAGCTGATCAAGGGCAGCAAAGAAGGCAGATAATGAAATATGGAAGTAGAAAGTAGACTTGACTGAATGCCAGTTCTTTTACAAATTGAAGCAGTCCAGCCAGAGTTAAGTGGTTTCAGAGGGTTTTTCAGCCATATAAAGTCACACTTTACTCCAGTATGTTGGGCCTTTGAGAAAAGTAAGTGGCTTGCTTAAGGGAACATCTACCAATACAGACTCACCTAAAAAAATTAAGTATAATATACAGTACACTCATGTGTAGACAAAAGGCGATACAGTATCTTGAATTGGACGTACTGTCACCACATGAAAGGGTTAGCTAAAGGAAAGGTAGAACAACCTTGGTTAAAATTGGGGTCAAGCTCTGGGAGCTAAAGAGGATTTGGTATATATGATGATACTAGTTTTTTGTCATTGCTAATACAACCCATGACAAATTAAGCCCCAGCAGTGTATTTGCTGCAGTCTTGGGCGACAAAGGTTTGCCCAGCCTTCTCAAGGTCACAGACTCCTATTGTTTTCCAGAGATCTATTAAAAACAACCTCCAGAGATGTACTGCTGCATTGACAAACATAATCCATCATTTTCAATAACACGTGTATCGTTTTTTTTTTTGTTTTTTTTTGCCACAAAGCTAATTTAAGTGATTCTCCACAAAATCTATTTTTTGAGTATGCCCCTATAGACCTGAAAGACGGCTGTAAAAAGCTGGATACTATTTTAGTTTTTTCTGTCACCATTAGAATCCATTGTAACTGACATCAATTCAAGCTGACCACAGCAGCAGTACAGGGCAAATTACAAACTTTTTTATGGCCACTTTTCAAGCCTACAGGGGTTAGTATTTTCTTTAAAGTGGTATTCCACCTAAGATCAATAGAGTGAAATGATCGCTGCACATTCAGTTCCAGCAGAATCAGGACACGCTTGTTAACTGCCATCTCTGTGGCGTTGTAAAGCGTCTGGAACAAAATAAAATACATTCAAACTGATGGATTATTATCTTTGTCAATGCAGCAGTGTTGTCGAGAGCTGTATTATTAATTTTAAAGCCTTGTGAGTCTGTCAGACAAACCTCCATATGCAGTAAGCCAGTACTAAATTCTGACTGTGGCAAAAGCATCAGTAGATGGGTTGAGAATTGAACCAGACAACTCAGAGACAAATGTATATGCCCATTCTGCAGCAAGCCAAGCTCATCCTCGCTTTCCAGTGTGTTATCTCTGTGTACTTCATAAACTTTTCATGTAAGAAAAATGTTTCTGTAACTTTTCTTTGTGCATGAAGCATGTTTGGACAAAATTTTGAGACATCATGTTCATTTCACAAATTATTTCAGGCAACCAGGCACCGTCACAGATGTTTTTTTCAGGGCAGGATGAGCATGTTTCATTCATTTCCCATGTCCGCATCTTCCAGGTGGTTCGGGGATTCCAACAGCAGCCTTTGAGCCATGATTTTGCCTCCTCAGCTACTAGGCTCCTGCCGCCACCACGTGGGGTTCTTTGAAACATTTATACAGAAGGTACATGAAATCCTCAGCCTGTCGCATTGAAATATGGAGATCTTCACCTATGTAATGTCAGCCTTCTTTGCACTTTTCTCAAAGGTGGTCCTCACGTATGGCGTTTTAGGATAAATTCAGTCACCTTGAAGCATTGCCGGAGGTGTGAAGCCTGCAGGGGCTCTCGTTAGGAGCTACAGTTGAGGAATCCACATCAGCCGTCTTCTCTGACAGAAGCAACCTTTCCCGCTGACTCCCATCCTCCTTCCTCCTCGCTTTGCACTGAGACTTCGCTGCATGCAGGCAGCATGAAAAGGTAAAGCCTCCACCGCACACTTTGTGTTCCTTCCAGAGGAACACTGGCCAGTTTGGACTCAGAATAGTCCTGTTATGCAATTACATGAATTTATGAGATACAAACAGAAATTCAGTTCAAACTATAATCCCCACTGTTCCAAAAATAATTGCAGGAAGTTTAGTTTTGTCTCTAACCTAACAAACCTAATAATAATGCAACCTGGCCTGTGATGCAATTTTAAATGTAAAATTATGCATGGAGAATTCAAACTATTTTTGGCTGAGGCAAAAACGCTACTTCATTCTAATCTAATACATTTATGCACAAGTATTTAAAGAGTAACTTAATGTCAGGCTGGCCCTCTCTGGTTGAAAGGTTCAAGCCTACACCTCTGGCCACTGCTCTGTTGCACCTGTACCCACACCCAACAGTGATGTCACGGTGTACGGACACACCCTGGAGCACAGAGGTAACAAGTTAAACCACTGGAGATCAGCAAAAACAATATTTTCAGCTGCTGTTAAGCTGGTTTTAAAGTATGTTCGATCTTTGGTGAACCCAATCACACGGTTCTATTGTTAACAATGTAGCCTAAGGGACTACACACATGTACAGTTGTGTTATCTGACACGTCATTTGTATTACAACTTGGCCGAAAATATCTACTTTCTTGTGTTATCACAGAAAATAGGTACGTTTTTACATGCATTACTGCATTTTAGCTTCTTAACAGGTTACAATTTAGCAATTTAAGATATAAATGGCATGCTAGTATGTTGAATTTCACTATTTTATCATGCCAGTGGTAACGCACACAACACACTAGACATGTTTGCCCAAGCACCTTGCAATACTTTGGACACCTCTACCACACGCCAGACAAAAGTAGTGGAGCCACGGTATAGCTGGGATGTGCTGTTTCATAAAAATGCTGCTTTTCCGGAGCGCTAATATGCATAAAGGCTAGAAAATAATACAGACATATCCTGATGCAGCACCATGGACCATAGGCAGCACCAAGCGCGACGCAAGTGTCTTTCCTAGTTTAAGACCGACGCAGTTGTCATTTTCCCATCCAGCACCCACGTTCTTTAAATAGCAAATGCACTTGTGCCCGTCTCACCGCCCATGGGTGTGTTGTTCTTACAATGAGGTGTGGTCAGGTGCATTGTTGATGCATTGCTATCTTGAGGCAGCAGATTTCACTGTTATTTTAAGGATTATCAAGATAGTAACATGCGCCTACATAGGCAGGTGCACAATGTGCATACACTCTGCTTGATACACACATATGGACGTGCAGCATCCATGCAAACATGCAAAAGATTACAAATAAAAGGATTAAAATGTGAAAGATTATTATTGTGTACATCAACATATTTTTAAAAATAATGGCTAGTCATGATATTTATCAGAACTAGTTAATCGCAGTAATGACGGATGCAATTGTCTAATTATTTGATCAACTTGTGGCAATACACGTAGGTATTTAAACAGACCCGTCTGGTTGAGGTCGTCTGTCAAGATCCAGCAAACAGATATCAACAGCGGATCAACTTTCCTGCTACATCAATACATGAGGACATGAGGAACACATGGGGAAATAAATGAGGTGAAAATACTGATTAAACTAAAGAAGGAAAGAACTCTGGACAGCTCCGAGCTGCTGCCAGCAGCAGGATCAGCACCTTGGAGAGCTGATCAAGCCCTGACAACTGTGTATGATGATTTTGTACATGATTAAAATTAATGATTTAATTTCTGAATATTTAACAAATATTCTTTAACATTTTTAAGATTACAGTGATCAGGTTTCCATACTTTCAGCAAATAAAACCCCGCTGATTTGACCTGTTACTCCATGACTGAACAAAAAATTTTTTAAAGAGAACCAAAGCTGTAATTTAAAAAAAAACAAACCTTTTTCAAAAAACAAACAAAAAGAAATTTGCAACAAATCAATGAAGAGGATCTTAAACTGGTGGCGAGGAGCACCAGGATGGGGCTGGCCACGGGAGGGTCCAGGAGCTGCAGGGACCAGTGTGCTCATAATGGATCATGCCTACAATGACTTAGTCACTAAAGAACACAGTACCAGATATTTTCATATTTCCTTGAGAGATATTACATTATGTTAAACCCTCTAATCTGTAATCTGTCACCAGCAAAGTTGTAGCTTGAGCTCATGCAACTCGTCAGTGCTACTGTCCAGATGTCAGTGTATGCTTACACTAGTTTTCTGCCTGCTGCTGTAGAATGTGTCAGTATTTAATACCTGGTTCTTGTTTTTGTCAGTATACATTACTGATATTTGAAAGTGAAGCTTCTCTAAACTATAGCACTCTGGTAAAACTCTACATTCTGCTAGCCGAGCATTAGTCTACTAATGTAAAGTACGGCCCCAGGACTGTGGGCTTAGTGTAGAATACCACTGAGATTCAACACTGAAATGTGCTTCTTTCAAAGGCTAAGGACAGTTAATTTTGTATATATCACACAATCAACAGCAGAGTCACAATGCTTTGCATGTCCATTTGCACGCCCAGACGCAACTGAACTTACTTTGAGAATAAGTATTGGCATTTTCTAAGGATTTAGGTACTTTTTCTTGCATCAGGTGCTGATAACCTCACCAGTTACTCTACCGCACACTGAATAGAAGGGCATACTCATAGAGAGTGTACTGAAATGATTTTTATTTTAAAGGAATGTAAAACTCTCACTTGAACCCGCCTTGTCTTATGTTCTGAGTTCACCAGCTACTGCAACCGCAGTTACACTGAACATGAATAAATCTCTCAGATCTGCCGTATTATATACCTCACTTTTTCTCTAAAACATCAACCTTTATGTGATTCCATTCACGTCTGAAGTATGTTTGAAACAAATACTGCCAATGCTGAGCTGGCTTTGACCTGTGAGCTTTGGGGAAAAGGATGTAAACACATTTCAATGCATAAAGAAGACCTCCAGGTATTCACTGTCTGATGATGTGATTTGCTCAGTCTAACTGATTTGTAAAGACTCAGCGCTCAGCTGCTTCTGTTCAGGGAACTCCTAATGAAATTATCTTTACATAACATTACTCATTCCGAAACCCGGGCTGCTAATTTAGACTCATGTTCATCTTCTTCCAAGGACAATTACATAACTTAGTTGAGTAGTTGAATAGTTACAAACTAAGATTTTAATATCTAGGGCCGGTAACTCGACTTAAAAATCTTCTGCCATAATCCATCGGGCATCATAAAAAAGGCAAAAATTTCAGTGGTGCATGAGTCAAATGATATAAAAATTGAAGCCATGCATTGGCTTCACTTTTCATGTACTTCATCCCCATCATATACATTTTATGTAGTGACATCAAATCCTTCCAAGTGAGGCTTTCCCTATCTTTTCTTTGGAATTCCAACACCGACCTCTGCTCCCGCTTATTTGTGTGGAACTAATAAAGACCAATGAGGACTTGCTCTGCTTCACAATGGTCTGTTCGCCTCCTCAAAAAAAGCTAAGGCACTCATTGTAAGCTGTCTCTGGCCCTTTCGCTACACAGCAACGGATGTTTCTTCATCTGCAGTTTGGGAATCGCTAGTTAGGGCGGCTTAGATCGTATCATCCGGGTTTAGCACTGGATTTGAAGCTCAGTCGTCAGGATGCAAAGTGCTGCTGGTTTTTCTTTCCTACCAGCTAGTTAATTGCAGTTAATTGCGTTCACCTCGCATCCCATACAGTATGTGCCTCATTAGAAGGATAGAGTGAAAACAATTTGGGTCCTTAGGCAATGGAAACCACTGTTACAGATGGTGCAGTGATATAACAGAGCCTCTGGCAGACATATTGGAGGTCCTCATCCTTTTGGGCAAGAACAGCTGTGAACATCAAATTATAGTGATTTAGAGTGGATTTGGGCCAAGTAGACTGCAAATTTCAGCGACAATGAACATGATCAGGCTTTACACTTTTTTATCTGAATTCACCAACATCAATGCTAAAGCAGAATTTATCTGTTTTTTTTACCTTGGCTGTATATATTTAATCGCTATTTGCACACAGCCAATCATCCACTTCTGGTACCAGATGTGTTTTCTTGCTGATTTCTGCTTCAGTTGAAGCAAAGCTTCAGTTTTGCTGCGTTCCCATGCTGCACCGTTTCCCTCTGATCTCTGATGTTTTCCACCATGTTCCTCTCTGCTTTGCTCTAATCTCTGCTCTTCTCTGATACTGCGCACTATTGTATGTGTTCTTGCTCAAATTCCGGCTTTGGTCTGTGTTGTGCCATTCTGCTCCAGTCTTCACTCCATTCAATGCTGCTACAGCTTTCTTCTTTCAGTTAGTCTTGATTTTTTTTTTTTTACCATAGGAGGAGCAAAATAAACAACCTCAGTAACCTTCAGCATATAAAAAAAGTTTGCCATCAAAATTTGGCTGCAGGATCCTTCGACTCTTATCTGGTCAATGTGTACGACGCCATAAACAAAAGCAGTGCAGACGACATGCATTAGTGTAACAGAAGTCATAATACATAATCTAAAGCAGAGTTGTTGTTTTTTTTCTTTTCTGCCAGTGCATTGCTCCCAGAATGACCCCATTTAGGAATGGACTCAAAGTCATATTTAACTTCAGTAAAACGTTTGTAGTTCGTTGGAGAATAAATTTAAGAGGCTTCTTAATCACTTGATTGTGCAAAGCCCTGGGAGCACAGAGCAGATAACGGCACCACGCAGGCACATCTGGAAGTTTTTCTGTTAAATGTTACAATATGAATCATCCATTTAACAGTCTTTTATTTCCTTTTTGTCCATTACCTGTCCACGGAGCCTCTTTCTTTCAGCATTCTCTCCCGCTTCTTTTAAAAGGCGCGTGGCTGGCTTATCTCACACGGTGCTGAATCATACATATACTGTGAACTGCCAAAACAGAGGACACACTTCACTAACTTATAGATATGATTCATGAAAGCAGGCGAAGTGTATTTCTCTGGCTCGCTCACTAAACCCCCTTGAGGGCAAGGTAAGCACAGCTGAATAATGATCGCCTTCACTCTATTATATGTTCTTACAGTTCCCCCATGATGCAAGTGCTTTCTCGCAATATGACAGCACTGTCATCCACAGGGCATGGTCATTCACTAGTTTGATGAACATGAATACCATATCAAACAAATGCCACAGCTGTCTAAACTGCCAGATCTTTACTCAGTTGAACACTCCAGGGAAGGGATTTGCCTGTTTTTGTTAGTGGCACCCTGCCTCTCATTGTATAAAATTACAGCCTCATATAGGAGTTGCTCATTATAACCAGGGTCTTGTGCAATCAGAGCAGCTGGGGACCAACTGCCTTGCTTAATAGCACTTGGACAGGAGGATAAAAAGATGTACTTTATCTCCAGCAATGTGCATTTCACACAGCTACCTTCTGCAACCCTGAGTCAAGCTCTAAAAATACACTGAATCCTACACTTCCCACAATACAGGTCAAAAACTCATTTTTCATTATACTCTCCCTTCATGGTGAATGTCATTGAACAGTTTTATAGTGTCCAAGCCAAAGTGGAGATAACCCTGATGACAGCACCCCCTAGTGACATCACTAGGGTTACAAAGTAACCTAATGCCCCCAGGGTTATTAGGCAGGTCAGGAAATAGCATAGGTGGGCCTGTTAGCTTAAACTCCTGGAGCTAGCATGGCTAGCAGGCTAATAACAGCATTCAGAGCCTCACTACTCCTAGGTCAGAAAATGAGGCTACAAGTGAACACACCGCATCCCCTTTCTCATTTAAATGAAGGGGCCGTGAGTTTCCTTTTGACTGCTCCTTAAGAAACTAAGAAATATTCCTCCAGGTTCACAGAAGACATGTATAACTAATGTGTAAAATCATTGGAGTTTCCCTTTAAACAAATGTGTTAGTAGCCTAAATTTCACAACACACTGGACCCAGGATGTTAACCCCAATCTTCTTATACGACCAGCAATCCACCTTAACCTCTCTGTGATGTCTCTGCAGTATAAGGATATCACACTACTATAATCCAGGCAGTAAAAAACAGATTTGGTAAAGCAAATACATATTTTGTAGGAGACAGGGTTGCTACCTGAAACCACTGGTGCTGTTCAGTTCAGGTTACACTTACTGTGGAAGAAACCACAGCACTGTTTACGCCAGAACCACTAAAGGGACATAAAAATCTTGAACAAAGTAAAATCACGATCAATTAAAAACAAGTCTGATAGGTGAGAAGAGAGACTTTGCCCTTTTCTCAGGCAGACAATGTAGATTAAAGGTGGGGTGAGGTGAGCTGTGGATTTGTTACTGCACCAGGGGACACTTAATCATAGCGTTCATAATAGGAACCTCATTTAGTTGCCCCAGGCAGTTTCTGGGCTCTGTAGCCTTAGAACAATAATGCGTGAGCAAGGAGTTCCCTTTGAAGGTGACATTTGGAGAAAAAGGTTGCTGCAATGCCACCACAGACTTTGATAAATTATTTTTCATCAGCACAGAGCACGCTCTGCACCTGTGCATGGGTCTAATGAAAGAGGAGAGGGCACTGTTGTTAGCCAAACTCTGCACGCGTGCGTGTGTCCGTGCATGTGCTTTCATGCGTCCAAGCAAGACTGTGTGTGTGTTCCAGTATCGTGTAAGGGATCCTGTGTTTGTCCTTTTCAGCTCCCTACAAATGAGGAAAAGTTATTGAGTCAGCATGAGAAACAAAAGCAAAACATGAAACATGAGGAGAAAATAAAGAACAAAGAGGATAGCCTTTAATCATGCGATTCCTTTATTTTTAACAAATGCAATTATCCACATCTGAGTTTAGAATGGTGAGAAAAGTTTTCCTAATGCTTTGCTGCAATACAGCACTGAAGTACACAGTGTGTCAGAATATTTATAATACATTGAAATGTTGCTCTGACTACAAAAGCAGCTTCAGTCCTGAAATGTAAGAGAAAGCCAACAAGGCAATCACTGTCTCTTGAAAGCTGTCAGCGCTTCAGGCATCTACCCATCAACGGAACTCCTGCTGTGTTCTCTGCTGCAGGCGTTTATTGTCTCACAGCGTTGTTTTTTTTATTTTTGTTTTTTTTTTTTTTATTCACGCAGTCCCTCTTGAAAATGATGTTTGTGTGTCTGCCCATGTACCTCACTGAGGCATTAAATGACAAGCTGGCAGCATCAAAACAGATTTGATTGTGTGCTGGAGGGACAGCGTTGAGTGCTTGTGAAAGTGCTGACACTCTGCTCATGCCATGAAGGTGCTGCAAAACAAAAGTCAAGGGATGAAGGGACTCGTGTGATTGCTGCCTTGGGGTGGGAGCTGCCTTATGAGTATCACATGCAAGCCTCCCCCATAAGGTGCATTACACTCACCAGCTGCTGTAGGAAAGCTGAGTAGGGGATCTAGTTTTGTATGATTGTTTAATATTTATTTTATTGTTACATTTTTATTTATTTATTTAGATTTCTTAAAATATTGTTAGCATTTTTAAAATATGATTCCACAGCTAACTTAAGTAACCCCCTGAGGCAACTTTGTGATATTGGGCTATACAAATAAAAAAAAAGCTGACTAATATTTTTTTGTCCACTGGTGGCAGTCACAGAGTAACATTAACATTGATTTTGAGTCGTGTTTCTGTCCACATGATGAATTTACATCCAGTAGTTACTCTCCTTTCAGCTCTTTTTTGTTCTCCACCAGCTCATGAGGAAAAATGTCTGGCTTTTTAGCTACTAAATGCTCTACTATGTTCACAAGCTAGTTTCTAACTTAACTTCTAACTTGTTACTAAGGAGCTAAAACACATGTTCACCAGCTAATTAGTAACTTAGTTGCTACTAAGAGGCTAAAACACGATGTTCACCAGCTAGTTCCTAACTTAAATGCTTCTAAGAGGCTAAAATGCTATGTTCAACAGCTAGTTGCTAACTTAATTGCAACTAAGGAGCTAAAACACTATATGTTAACCAGCTAGTTAGTAACTTAGTTGCTACAAAGAGGCAAAATCACTCTGTGGGCTGTGGGGAACTGCATAATTGTATAATTATTATCTGTGGGTTTGTCACTACGTACAACCCCTTTCACACTACATGTAGTAATCCAAACCAGAAAATATTGTATTTTTTATTTTATTTTTTATTTTTTTGCTCAAGCTGATGATGATTGTGTCATGATTCATTTGGAGTTGTTTCTTGCTTTCCACCAACTTCCAAGGGAAATATCTGGCTACTTGGCTTGCAAATATGTTCCCCTAGCGAGTCGCTAACTTTGTCTATCTGCCAGAAAAACTGAACCCAAACATTAAAGTTGCTAGTCAAAGACACAAAATCTCTCCATGCACATTACACATAGTCATTTCATTCTTTGCTAATATAGAAATATTGATTCAAGAGCAGCTTTAATTCAATTTTACTCACTCACTCCCTTCTTGTTGTACAGGCTATATTATGTCACTTTAATATAACAGCTCTGGGCAGTTACAACAGTATGTCTGTGTATTTATTATTATCTACATGTATCGTAAGGCATTCATGAGAGCTATTTCTATGATCCTGTGTAGCCTACAAGACATCCCTAACAAGATACTTTGTCTCATCAAAAATAGCACGCAGTAGAGATACCACGGATGCATGAATCCCTATGTGACAAATTGCTTATGTTTCCCTTCGGACTGTCTCTGGCCTGCAATGATAGTCAAAAAATGTCTCTGGGAAGCCTTTGAACTGCATACTCAATGCGATAGCCAAATTAGTCTTCTGGTCCCCTAGCAACTGAGCACTCTGGGAGGGAGCCATGTGCAGACACTAGGAAGTGAAGTTCACATCAGTTTCTGGGATGCTGATTCCTTTTGTCCAATCTTCTTACAAGTCCTATACATAACATATTCACTGAATATTTCTTTAAAATATGCATAGGCCGGGTGCTTAAAACAACCACAGGGCTATTAATTATTGATAATGGCCCCGTTGTTCCGTCCGGTGTCTCCCGAACAGTTGGCAGCAGTGTCTTGGTATAATAGGACTGTCATTTCTTTGTTTTTTTTCCGGAGAACCTTGGAAGGAGGATTGGTTGACAGCTTGAGAGTTAAACTTTTAAGTGTGTAATGGCATGGTTTTTTTTTTCCCCCCTCCCAATTTTTATTAAAAATGTTCAACAAATCGTTGAAAAGCTTCACTTTGAATCTGCTGTCTTGCTGTGGTGACAAAAAAAAAAACTCCCCTGTCAGCTGTACAGCTCTACAAGAGAGAGCTTGCTTTATATTTAATCTCACCATCTAGTCCCATGGTGGTCAAAATATCGGTTTCAGGCAGGCAGGAAAGCATCAGCATCAGCAAACAAATACAGTATATATACAGTATGTAGGGAGCAAAAAAGTCATATAATGGCTAAGTCATTGAGTATTCCAAGCACCTGTCATTTAAAGATCAAACCTTAAAGTGAGACTATGAAATTATTATAATAGGAAAATAATGTAATCTTCACGTATAAAATGAAATGTAGTAGTTTGTCATCTCCTGTTTGAAGTTTTCCTCACACTCAGGCAACTCCCTTAATGATGATGTCTTTAAAGCAACCGACTCTAGAGGACCAAGGGAAATCCGATGTGCAATTATCCTGCAATTGCCACTTTTCCCACTGTGGCTGCTGTTCAGCAAACGTTAAAAATGTTTTGCTTTAATTCTTTACCGGATGTTGGTTAAATAAAACCCCAACAGCTCTTTATCCTTGCTAATTGTTTAAAAGGAACCAAAACAGACCAGTTCTCAAACTTTTAGTAGCCTGTGACCTTAATACGAAATTTAGTTTCTCATTCTGGCCAAAATAATCATTAAAGTATATTACCACTATGCACTATTTAAGGATCAAATCTATAGTTTGAGAAACCATGCCCCAGAGGAAATCCTCTTTTTGAAAGTGGGGAACCAGGATCGTTCTTCACTGTCAAACTGCTCAGTGCTGACTGTGATAAAACCCTGCATGAGCCTGCTGGTGTGTGTGTGTGTGTGTGTGTGTGTGTGTGTGTGTGTGTGTGTGTGTGTGTGTGTGTGTGAGGGAAGGAGGGAGAACAGTGAGTGTTGCAGTCATACGGTTTCCTCACTGTGCTGTGTATGTGGTCGGAGAAATGCGGACGGGTGTGATGGAAGGGACAGGCATGAGAGAATACAGGAAGAGAGGGGGAAGGAAGGATTTGTAGATAAAAGAAAGGGGGGAAAAGTGAAGAGAAAGCAGAATTTTAAAAAAGGGAGTAATGGATTGATAGATGAGAGAAAAAGAAGGGAAGCAATGGCTCCACTGCAATGGCAGTGGAGGGACTACTCCCAGAAAGTCCTGTATCCACACACTCTCATCCTCCACATCACTGAAGAACATTTAACGACAACATGACCCCAGAGTCATGTTTATATGAAGGCCTGTAAAACAGTGCCAGAAAAGGTCTGTACTTGGTCATGTTCCTATTCACCTCCCCATTAAACAACTGGTAGGCTTTAAACGGCTGAAGGAAAGCGGTACTAATGTACACAGTAGTGTATAAGAGGTACAGAAGGACTGGAAAAGGGAGGAAAAGATAATTCCACCAACCTCCTGTGTTGGCTTTTTGATGTTTGTCAGTAAACAGTAGCATCAAACACGATTTTCCCTTAAAAATAAAAAGAAATAAACAGAAGACGGAACCAGGATCGCCTCATTGTCACGCTAAGATGTTCAGCTCAGAATGAATGATCTAATAAGCTATTATTCAACACTTCTTGCTCTATAAATAGCCATTACTTGTCATGTCCAGGATTTGATACTAAACCCCTTGAGAACAGGCTTTGAAGGCTGACAAAGAATCTGAATAAAGCTCCGCGAGGCATTTTCAATAATACTCCTTCAAACAAAAGTTCCTATTTGAGGATTTTTCATGTTTGTTTGTCTTTTTTATTCCCGTCACAGCTGATACAGTTGACAAGCGGCTGTATTCATCATTTCTCATATTGTGTCATGTCACTTGGAGGTGAGCGGCATGGATAATCAAGTGAATCATGAGGCTGGGGGAGAGCACTTCTTGTCCATAGGTGTTCATCCCGTGGGCCATTTCAGGACCGCATGCAAACTGCAGGGACACAATGAAATTATACACACTGATGTGGAACGTACATGCAGAAATATGGAGACATGGACCCACACATCTGCCATCTGTCATCTCCTGTTGTCAATTTCCTGTTGTTTTGATACGTCCGTGCCCGGTGGGAGTGTGAGTAATGAATAGGTGAAGTACTAAAGTGCATTCTTTCATCACGTTTGTCTACAGTGCAGCAACCATGAGCAGGAGACAGTTGTCTTTCAGGTGGCGCCACTCTCATCATGCATAAATATAACTTACAGACTGTAAAATTCCACACAGCCCCAAGAGTCAGTCATGACATTGCTGATATTTCCAGCTCCACTGATGAGATAGCACACAGAGTAATGAGGTACCTGTAAGTGGCATCCTGGGAGTTCACCATGCTTAGCCAGGAGCCTTCAGTTGAACAATTAAGCTCAAGTTATTTAAAAGTGTTCATATCTCTTCATCTAAAAGCAATTTGTGTCAATATTTTCCTTTTATAAATGGATTCTAGAACATGGGCGTCAAACCATAACACTTGCATGTGAATTGACAATTGGTTAAACCCCTCCTGCGAACAGTGATTGCCTAATAATAGCTTAGCAACCATAACTTTCAGGTCTGTCAAGCTTTGGATTTCTCCACACTCTTGTAGTGTACATGGGGCTGTAGCCTTCCCAACACCAAAAATACAAGAGCGTGGATTAAACTGTGTTTATCTGCTCTAGTGTAAGCTGAAAACATTAGCTGTTAGCTGTTAGCAGTTAGCAGTTAGTTAGCAATGATTAGTAAGCTCAAGACAGAATTTTCAATTCATGGAGCTAACGTCAGTTTAATTAGCTAGCTTGCTATAGCTGAGAGGCCTGTTTTTGTCAGAAATTCTGCCCTATGAGGCTACAAATACAGGGTGTGAAACGCAGCCTCAGGTTCATCAGGTTAATTTTCTGATTAGTTCTTTTGCCTATTCATTAATCTGTTTATTCATTCAAATGATGTAACAGTGTTTCCCAACACAGTCCTCAGATTCCACCTGCCGTTTTTTTGCTCCAGCTCTACTCCTGTGCACATGATCCAATGTGTCAAGACAATAAATTATCCCAATTGGACCTGGTGTGAAAGAGTAAAAGCTTGAAGCAGAGTCTTGCATGACTGGTGGAGAAGTTGGTTAAGTGGTTTCATGGGGCCAAGCAGAAGAAATATAGTTTCTATGGGATTAATGAAAGTCCAATTGTGAATTGTTGCAGCAGAGTGTGTTGAATGTATGTCCTCACTTTGTTCAAAATTTAAGCTTTTCAGAAACTATGCAGCTTTGTTTCAGCTTTCAGCACCTCATATGTCCCTCACTTTTGAGAAGTTTTCATTAAGGGGGGTGTGGTAAAAAGCTCCTGAACCCAGAGAGAAGCATGAAATGTTTCCACTTAAATAAAGACATGAATATGACCAATTTAGTTGGAAAAGATACATTTAAAGACTTATCAAGAATTATGAATGAAATAAATCACCAATATTAAAATGACAGCTAAATAAAAGTTTTATTTAAACTTTAATAATTATGCAATACTGAGAAAATTACTGTACAATTACAGCTTTTCTGTACTAAAATATCGCTATGAGAAAGCAATTATTGGTACAGAGCAACTCTGAGTTCCTGTGAATGTTGAAACTTTGAAGAGCCTGAAGCTTCAGAAGCTAATAGGGCTTGTAGACACAAATACAGTGCAACCGAGCAGAACGGCCCTCGCTGTCAAAAAGAAATTGGGCAGATAAGTTGCAAGGATTTTTGAAAACAACCACTCCCAACTTTAAACCCTTTTTATACCCACTCAAATACCTCAGCTGCACCACTGTACATCCCTCCCCTGTTTCTTCATTTCACGCAACACTATCCAAGGTGTTGGTGGAGACTGGCGGACATCCATGCACAAAGGTCCAATTTTACACACTCGCTGTCCAGACTTTGGTGGTATTATCAGTTCACTTCTTCCAAGGGATGACTGGAGAAGATTGATGAGAAATCTGAACTCAAACACCCGGCGTAGACAAAAGGGCATTAACAGACACACAGGTGGCTAATGCTTTGGGGCTCTGTCATTCAGCCTTCTTTATTCTTAAGTGGCAGACATCACACAATGTATGAATGCTCTCTCCCTCAGGGCTGAGTGAGCAGTGCTAGAGTGAAAAGTGTTTTCTCTCACCTTCTTTTCACTCCCCAACAAGACCTAAAATGTTTAAGTGTTTAATCCCAATTAATCTCGAGTTTACAGAAATCCTTTATTAGCTTAGTGGACTTAATCCCCTGACAATGAGAGCAGGCGTCAGCGTGCTCCCACACACACATGCACAGATTTATGCTCAAACACACCTTTTTTTTTTTTTTACAAAGACCAGTGTTAGGGACTAAATGATTTTAACAATTACAATTAGTTTAATCAACAACATCTGCGCAGTGCGACTATGGTACACTTAAGGTTATGGCTAATCAAATATGGTTGAGGTATGGTCAGAGTTAGACTGTGAAAACAGTTGTATAATATCTTCTTTTGCTCTGGAGGGACTTTTCTAAAGTCTGAGAAATTAATCCCGTTTATTTCACAAGGGTCATCTTTAATTAGGCTTGAGGCTTCAAATATTTTAGCCCCAAATATGCAGGATCCTAATGCAACACAGTAACACCTTTCGTTGGACCCTTGTGGTAAATGACCATGTCTTTCCAACTTTATGCCCCCGGTTTGTAAGACAGCTTTTCCATTACAAATTTGTATTCTCTGAGCACAAACAAAGATTACATTTATTCATTTGGCTGATGCTTTTGAACAAATAGGGTACAATCCAAACCACAGTAGATCAGGGAAAATCTGCCAAGAATAAGTGCCATAATGCTCATTTCCAAATTCCACCTGACACAGGGTCACAGGTGCATGCAGCACAGCATAACTGAATAGGAAATATGTTTTTTTAAAAATAGATTTTTATTATTTATATTTATATTCATAGGGTACAGTAACTCGTTCCACCACCAAGGGATAGAACAGACCTAATGACATCATAAAGATGACTTTTAGGGCAGCAGATCAGAAACCTGTCATACAGTATTGGTTGTTTGAGAAGGAACTGACAAAAACATTGTCATTTATGTTTTAAGATTTGTTGAAATTATAAATGCATCTCAATATATATATTGATTGAGCTGACTAAGCTTTTAAAACTCTGGGTTGCATTTTTTTTTTAACTACAATTTTACGCAGGTACTCATTAATGTGTTACAGATTACAGTTTGAAAATAACCTCTGCAGCCCTGCAAGATGCACACACACGTACACAAAAGCATACCCCTCCTGTATAATTTTATGCTCTCAAATGATAATTAACAATTTTATGTCACAGCGTATAATTGCAGATGAGGGGAATTAATCACATTATCCCAATTTCATAGTGGCTCAGAAGTGTCCAAACAAAGACGAGCTTACTCATGCAGCGCAGCGTGTCTATTTAAGTCGCATGTGGGTTTATAAGATGTGGAAATGAACTTGTTCTTAATACCTATCTATAACCAGAGCACTTACTCATACAAACTCATTTATTTAACCTTGTTTACTCTATAGCTCCATTTGAATAATTGGGACTTTATGTTTCAGGCTGTGGACAGTTTGACATCAGCTGGGACATTAAGGATGAATTGATGCTGTTGGGACGGCATTAATTTACACCCACCTGCCTGCTCCACTCACCCAACCTGTCTGGGCATTGAAAGCAGTGATCAATCTTTAATTTGATTAACCATACCCAAATATGAGATGAAGATCAGAGTGGAGTGAGGACGCAATACAGGTAATCAAGGATTAGCACCCAATAAAGCATTAAAAGTAGACATTTAAAATTGATTTTAAACAACTTCCCATTTATATCATAATTGCCTTTTCCATATTTTTATAGAGTGACAAAAAAAAAACGACTTTTGCTTGATGTATTTACACAACAAAGAGGCAAAGTTTCTTCTTGACTTGCCGGTGACCTCTAGGAGGAGCAAAAACCCTCCTCAGATAATGAATGAGTCATACAGTTTCGACTTCAAAGGGAGACAAAATGCTGCTGTACACATATAGCCCACATGTGCATATACATCCAAGACCACACGCATGGGGAGCAGGACGCAGGACATGCACATTTTATTTTCTGTGCTAAACAGGATTTGGTGTCACATTTTTTTTTTTTTTTGAAGTAAATCGCCTTAGAGTGGCACACTGTTAAGATAAGGTCATATGGAGAGTTAGTTCAGCACCTCTCAGCTGGAAGGAATTGTGTCTGTGTTGTCCACAGTGAACACAAATATTCCTTTAAAAATCCATTAAAAAATATTTAAACTCAGAAGTTGGAGTGCTAATCTACAATGTCCAGATGTCCCGGACTGTGTAATCGTGATTTTTTTATGATTGGAAAAAATGCTTTAATGCACTAAAGGATATTTGAATAAATTGCTGTCTGACATCATTGAAAGTATAAGCTGAATTTTTAATTTAGAGATAAAACATGGCTCCTGCACCTGCATACACACTCAATTATTACAGAGAAGTATCCAAAAGCTATGATTAATATGGTATGATTTACATCTTACACCTAGTCCACCTACATCCTGCTCATTTTCACCACCACACAGAACAACTCTGCCTTTCTTGCTGATTTTCTCTGTGCTTTATGTGCTTTACCGAATAAATGAAATGAACCAAATCACATCTGAGTCATAAAACAAAGGCCTGTAGGGTTCCTGGTGGCTCAGCTGGCAACCGCACGTGACATTATGAGTTTTAAATCTGGCCAACAATTGCAACATTCACATGAGCCTTGGGAAGCGTATGGTCAGTGCAAAACAGGAAAAGTAGGACAAAACACTGCAGAACTGCAAGCTCTTTACAGCAGAACATAAAACAAGGCTTAAATAACTTGTTTTCTCCAACATTCTATTAAGGCTTTCCAAAACAGCACTATTGCGCTGGGATTAACAAGCAAATGGGATGCTTTTTAGCCCGATATGGCTGCACCACTCAAGTCAAACAGATAATGAATAGATAATCATGGCTTGCTAAGCACCATGAAAACAACAAAAAAAAAAAAGTCTATTCATCTGCGCAACACTCCACTCATTACTCAAGCAATTGGAGGAAATAACTGAAGTTTGAGAAAGCATCTTAGAGTGAAACAAACTATTTTATTCAGTAGATTTGGAGAAATAATAAGAGGAGAAGTCTTTTCTTAATTATAGTGTGAAAGGATGGAAGCAACATTTTCCGTCAAGGTCAGCCTTTAATTATTGATTAAGGTTTTTGATGACTTAACACACCCATACTTTTCATCAAGAATTGGGCAAAATTACAAACAGCTGAATGTAGGGTGTCCCGAAAAATTTGGGACAGTCCCAAATTACGAGCAGTTGTCCCGAAGCCCAAATCCTGTCCTGTTTGTCCGGAAATTAAACTAAATTAGACCCGAGTTTTGATTAGTTATAGCCTAATAAAACATTAAATACTGACGGTTGTAAAACATTCTTTTGGTGTTGCCCACAGATGAGCACTGTTATGTCTGTAGCCTACATGAATTATGGCTGTTGTAGTTTTTTTTTAGCCCTGTACAGTATCACAAGGACAGGGGAAGTGTAGCTGCAGGCAGCAATGAAGAAGGAGTGATCTGGCGTATGCGTCACACAGACAGATGTGATAGGCACTGCACATAAAATAAAATGAATTTCATGTAATGGATAATGATTGACACACTGTGACATACGACACAGTTTCTTTTTCCTAATGACAGACAGTTGACTTCATGAACAAAAATAATACATTTTAGCGTTGAGTTTTGACTTTCACTTGTTTTACTGTTAATTGACACTGAATGTAATGTAGTGGTGGCCACATGACCACCCCCAATTCCCCTGTCCTGAATTTCACCCATTCTCATCTGGTCACCCTAGCTGAATGCATTTGCAATTTGCAAATCCACTGACAAATCAGCAGCAGCAGAATAACAAAATGCATTTACCAATAATTCTGAGTTAGGGGCCATTCTTCTGCATAATGAGTACTTTTACTTTGATGTGTACAGTTGGTTTCAAAGTCTGCTTACAGGTCTTGGGGAGTACTACTGCATATGTGAAAAAAAAGTTGCATAAATCAGAGCAAAGTTGCCCTGAGTGACATCACTTATGGCAACGTCGGTTGGGGCTGAGCACGACAAGTTCAAAACAAATCTGGGGGTGTGGAGTTAGAAAAGAAGTGAGGTTACCAGACATCTGTAGCCTGCTCCTCATCTCTGTTTGAAGCTAGCGGCGCGAGGCTACATTAGCTGCTGCTAGCGTAACACACCCAATCTGTACAGTCAGGTGAGGTGAGTGGAGTTGCCTTGAGGGTGATTTAAGCGCCAGGTGTTGACAATGAATAAGAATGTGTTGAGTCATTTTGATCCTTTTTTATCTCCAGCTGTCCGTCTTGAGTTCGACAATGTTACAGGAGTGCAAAGCTAAATCATTGGAGTGCTCTTTTAAGTTCATTTTGCTGAAAATACTTCTGTATATTTATTCAAGTGAAGTTTTCAGTGCAGGACTTTTAGCCATAATACAATCTTTGTTACATTGTTGTACTTTTACTTAAGTAAAGGATCTGAATAGTTCTTCCACCCCTGTTGTTAGTGGTTCTCGTTGTATATTAACAGCATACATGTCACCTTTATTTGGACACAAATAATGTGCAGTACCAGTCAAAAGTTTGGACACACCTTCCCATTCACTTCAATGAGAAAGTGTGTCCAAACTTTTGACTCGTTCTCTATATTAAACCAGTTAAACCACTCAGAGGAATGTGCAGCACAAGTAGTAATTACAGTACTGTTTAGAGCAATTACAACGACTATTTATAGCTCTCTTTACAGCTATTGAGAGCTGACTATAGGCAGGTTGGCTGCCAACTACATGTAGGGCTCGGGCCCAAAGATGTACCGCAGTCTACTAAATGAAGCTTCCAAAAACCTGCCAGGCTGCACAGTGCAGGTGAGGAAGCAGTGGTTCAGAACTTGGAGCAGCTTATTAAGCATCCTGGAGGTGGTGTGGCCCTAATTTAATGTGATGCGTGTTCAGTGTGACCATCTGTGATGGGAGGCGCACACTCAACTGCCTTTATGAACTTCAAAGTCATGGAAAAGAGCACAGATACTGCAAGCACTAGTCTGACAATGAGGGTAGTTGTGTCAGAAGGTGGTTTCTGATTTCTGTTTTATTCAGTTTAATCTTTAATTTCAATTAGATGGTGTGAGTGACAAGCGAATTACAGCAAGATGTATTCTGAGATCCAGTGAGACTTATAGTAGTATAGGATAGTGACATGATTAACGGGGATCTGACCTGATGCTCCCCTTTGTGTTTAGATGAATCCTTCACAGAACAGGGATAAAACCCAGTATACTGCTTTAGTTACTGTCATGTTGTTTACAGCTGAGGCTTTCACCGCACTCTTCTCTTAATCCTTTCTCCTCCTCTCCTCTCCTGAAAGTGCGCGCACAGCATTGTCAGTCTCTCACAAATAAAGTGGCCCTACTTTCACTTTGATGTTAAAAAGGCAGGTTCCCCTCTCTGCGTCTTGTAACCCGAGCGACTTGGAGACGGGTGCAGTTCAGTTGTGTATCTGGGCTATAATAAGTCATCAGGGATGTTTATGACTTCTAAAAGCTCTCGCTGGGCTGAATCTGAAAAACAGTCTGTGCCTGAGTATAAACCTTATGATGGAGCCATTTGACGGGAAATTAGAAGGTGATTTTTGACAGGGTGTGTTTACAGTTTGACAGAAAGACAGCTACTTGTAAGCCTATAGGGATATATCGACATATGTGTTGCATTAGCATGTAGATGTTTATTTCAATAAATATGTTAAAGTAAGACTATGCAACAGCAACCACTGTGGCCACAAACCTTAAAACATAGTGTAAGAGCAGTACAAGAAGAGAAAAACCGTCAAGTCAGTGGACATACTCGGCAACACCAACCAAAATTTTGTGAGGATGAGCTAACATTAGCCACCATAAGCTACTGGTCACACCAGACCAAGAAAGATGGCAAAACACCTGTGTGTATTGAATAGAGGAAATGTATATTTTACTGCTTATCAGTTCTACTTTTCCATTCCTAAGAGATAGAATGTGTTATTTTTCTAGAAAAAGTTACACAGTCTCACTTTATGAAAAAAAAAACTTTCTGTAACATCCTATCAAGATTAAATTATTTATAGCCACTGGGACATTTTTGGAGCATGATCAGGATGACAACCGCCTTCCTGTACTGTACTTTGCACACCTTATACAGTAAAGGCCAGGGGGATGCCACATTTGGACGGATACAATGACAAATACACTTACATATACACATGCAGACAGAGCATGCTCGCATCCAAACTTCTTTTAATTGCTTTTGACTGTTTTGCACAAAATGAAAACTGTATCAGCTCCCAGATGATTTTTTTACTGGGCCACTTCGCAGAAAATGACAACATTACATAAATTTCTAAAATGTAGTTCAATGAGATCTAATTATCATATGTTTTCTTTTATCTTCATCACACCATTAAAGCCTTGCTCTACTTAAGCAGCCTCTGCCTCGCTGCCTCTTAAAAACACTGTGGAACTCTTTCTCCATCTTGTGGCGCCTTTGTGTCATCACACCCTGACTCACCGTGATAATGCTGCCCCCAAAAAATGTTATTTCATGCATCATTTACATGCATCAACGGCTGACAATAATGAGGATAATTGGATTTTAAATGAACACAGTTTATAATTTGTTCCAGAGATTGATGGGGATTATTGATGTGTGCACCCTCCCATGAGCCCGGTATTAATGTACACTCATGTATCATCACTGTTTCCTTGTTGTTGTCCTCAAATCAACCTGACACTTGTGTATTTGAAGAAAAGGCTTTTGACTATGACTTTGAGGGGGGGTTTTTTTTGGCGCTTTTTAGTTTGCAAGCACTGCCAAATATTCAAAAGGGGTCAGCCCCATACTGTGGGGATGTGGTGATGTTGGTATGGATCACCTGCTCAATCAGTGATAATGAAAACAGGTGTGCGTCATTAGGTCCTCAGTGACTGAGCACTGCCAAGTTGTGGAAAGAAAGTTCAAAACTGTTCTGCTGTAAATTACATTCTATTAATCAGAATCAGCTTTAATGGCCAACTATGTTTATGCATTCAAGGTATTTGACCCGTTTCTAGCGGCTCTCAATGTACTTACACACAATAATTTTCAGGAAGATTAAAATGGACATACAGCCAAAACAATGACAACAAACCCAAACAAAGATAATTCAACATAAACATATTATGTGCAGTAGTGTAAAGGTGTATAAGAGTGCAGGGACTGCTGAAAATAAATACTGAATGGGTAAAAAAAATATGATAGTTTATATACATACAGTAGATGGTTATTTACAGTATATACAGCCTGCAGTATAAAGAAGCATAAAGTAGCTAAACTTACAGTATGTGTGTGCATGTGCGTCCATATGTAACTTATGACTGTCAGCTTTAACAAGAGGAATCTTCAATTATTGTCTTGTTAGTTACCTGAGCAGATGGTAGGTTCCAGTTAGGTGAGGCTGTTTGTAAAAAGGCCCGTCACTAGTGGAAAAGTTTTACCACTGTCCTTTATATGGTGTGGCAAACCAGAAGAGAAGAGAAATTTAATTTAAATATCAGTATGCACACACTATGTTAAAGAAAATATGTACTCATATTTGAAGGTGAGTAAGTGAAATCCAAATCATTCAGTTTAAGCAAACAACTGGATAACATGACCTTTTTTTTTTGCAGACTGTGTGTATGTTGTCTTTTTTGCTCTGCTCATATTGTCTAGCAAAAGGTTATTTAAAGCCTTGTCAGACCATCTATGTCAGTGTTGCCAGTGAGACTTTTGTTCTTGCTCCATTTTCAGTCATGTAATATGTATGTTTGTTATGTTACAGTGTATATTTTGAGTAAAATGTATGTGTTGTTATTGCAAACGAATAAATAAATGTTTCCCATCATGCATCTATCTTGAATTACTACATTTTTCAGCTGCGCCGTGATGCTTCCTGGGGTCATACCATATTTGCGTTCTCGAGATTAAAATGAAAACAAATGACAAAGCTGTTTAATGTTGAATCTCTGCTGTTATTAGCTTTATGAAATGCCTTTATCACTTGTCAGTGGACCTGTAATGTCAGTTATTTCACCAGTAGATGGCGACAAATGTCAAAGATCACTGAAGAACCATTTAACATCACATGTACCCTATGTACCCAATCTAAAGTACATATTATATGTTGCCATTCATCTGCGTTATGTGATGGCAGTCGGTAATATTGCTGGGACTACAGAGACAGAAAAGTCTGATCTGTCAAATGTCCTCATATATTAGAATCTCTGCCATAACTGTTCATCATATATCATGCTGTGATAGTCCAACCCTGCTACTTATGTTTAATATTAATGCAATTCTCCTGGTGTGAAGAGTCCTGGAAGGTGTATCAGTTTCCTACATTTCTTGCTTACATTTTGTTCTGGTGTTTCAACCATTTCCTCCCTCCTCCTAACATTTTAACAAACTTCAGACTGTTTTTTCTGACACCTTGCAGATTACAGGCAAATTGCTGACCGCTTCAACCTGACCATGGTGTTCACCTGAGGGCACAGATCTGCTTTATTCACTGTTTTTGTCTCAGACTCTGTGGCTGTGTGCATCCTGCAGAGCTGCCACGCTTTCTATGGAGGGCAATCCATCTAAATAATGACTGGAATTAGTTTCACTGTGTTGCATAGGTCAACGTCTGATGTCATTCTGCTATCACAGCTGCAACCGCGAAGGTCTGCACTTGGCCATAATTACAGTAAGAAACAATTACACTGCAGAAGGCCTTTCAAGCACATTTACTGTAGCAAGCTGTTGGCAGTGCGGGCCGTCGCGGCTGTAAGTCAGCTCTCACAACATCAGCAGGCTTCCTTCACTTCATACTGTCAAAAGCAACGACTGGTTGAACAATATGTTTCTCCTGTCAGGAGGGAGTGCAAAGGAGGGGAAAAAAACAAGTTTTTCCTTTCATTTTACTCGTTTCTATTCAAAATATCAGGGACAATTTTTAAGGGTCAGAAAAGTAGTTGCAGTAGTTGGAATAGTTGCAGTGAGGTCAGTCTTTCAAAATCTTGATGACAGAACATGAGTCACCATAACTGATTTCAACTAACAACATGTGGTTGTATTTGCATCTCCTGACCTCCCTCTCCTGCTGCCAGACTGCTGTTTCAATTCGTCAAATAGCGCTTTTGGGTCTGACCTTTCTGCGATCATGCACTTAATGACAGGTATGGCAAAGGCCCCCTCGGAACTGCTATTCAGATGCTCTGCGTGGTATACTCAAGTTCAAACCCACACACATCCTTGAGAAGATGGCAAATTGTCCATTCTTTTTTGCGCTTGAGAAATTCTTCTTCCTGCATGTCTCCCACTTTTACATTTCCTCTCCAAGAGGATTACAAGCTGATGATAACACCCACACATCATTTAACACTTGAAGAATGATAGAAGGAAATGTCCTCCTTTTTTCCCCATTGGCTAACCCTCTCTGTCACTTCATCTTTGATAAAAGCTCAATACTCAAGCTTCCACAAAATACTTTTTTGGCAAAATAGAAGAAAAAGAAGAGATGTAGATTCTTCCTGCTACAACTTACATAATGGATTGGTTACTTTTGAAATGATAAAGGTCAGAGGTAAGTAAAGCATTGCAAGTGTGAAAAGATAGTAGTTTGTTTGGAGAGGAAAATCTGTGCAGAAAAACTCTATGAAGCTATTCTCCTTTACCATACATTGTGTGAATAATGTAGGCAGCAAGCAAACATGACAACTTCATTTACAGTATATATCACATTTCTGTCCCTGGGGAGTACAGTTGCTTGTTCAAATGCTTACAAAGGACTATGTTTATGCTTTCCTGACAAGCAACCTCTTATTGTTGGGGCGGTGGTGGTAGGGGCTGAATAGAAAATGCTCATGAGTCATTTTGGAAGGCAATGACAAATAACATAATGTATTTTGTCATGTAGGTTTGAGGAATTCTTGTCAAATGCACATATGAAAATGCAGGTCTTTTAATAAGTCTGCCCCTAAACGATGTTAATGATGGAGCACATGCAATAATTCAAACAGCTAGAGCAACAAAAACCAACAGCTATCTCATCCAATCCATCCAATCCTTACTCTACATATATTTCCTAGATAATCTATTGATGATGAAGCTCTGGAACATAAGAAATTATGGGACGAGTTTTTTAATTCAGCTACATGCCTGATAAGGTAGTGGTCTAAGAGGACAAGGACTGGTGTATAATGAGCGTGATTATGGAAACAGACCTTGTGTTTCCAGATTATGTGGCCTAGAGGCAACATGTACGGGCTGAACATCAAAGGACAAAGAACCGACCCCTGAGGGACTCCATGTGATGACACCTTTTTCTGGACATAAAGTTCCTGAGAGATAGAGAAAAAAGCCATCCCTTTAGATAAGATGTGAAGTAGATGAGTACTGAGACATAAAGTCCTACACACTTCTACACACTTCTGAAGTCTTTTGATGAAGGTTAACACTGCACTCTAATAAGTGAAGGGCTTTTTTCAATACTGCGGGTGGCATGGAAACCTGACTGAAATGTAGCATGAAGATATGAAGTGACAGATAGTGAAGTAACTTCTTATGGACAATCTCCAATAGTTTTTCTGAGTAATGGATGAGTCAAGTTAGGGCTTTTGGAAAGTAAAGTAATAACTAATTTTTTAATAAGTTTAAGAGAATTAAAAACACTTGTTGAAAAACTTGTTGAACTATATGTCATAGGACTACAGTATACAACATATCTGTGTACCTGTGTCATGTGAGTATAAATAAGCACATCAGGTCAAAGTCAGTCGTTTTAAATTAAGCTTCTATGTTGTGGCATTTCTGCTGTGATAAGTGTATTTGTGTTATTTAATTGCCATGTCTCCTCCAGTTTCTTCAAATGAGCGAAACAGCGCCCCCCTCTGCATTAAGGGGTTTTAAATGTCTGTGTGGCCAACCGCGGAATTGCAGCCTTACAAAAGTTTACCTGAGAGGAAAGTTGAAGTTGGCATAGTTTTTGATTAGAAAAAAAATATTATTAAATGCAGTCACGGTCATGCCACGACGAAAAGTGTGAATGAACACGTCTCTGAAGAATAAACTCTGAAGCCAGTTATATAAAACTGCATCCAATCAACAATTTACATAAAACAACCGGAGAGTTAGCTAACATTAGTTTTTCAGGTTGCTAATGATATAAGCTCACGTTAGCCTTGGCTACAGAGAGAAGATGCTAGAAGTCAACAAGCAAGATGGCCGTCACAACAACAAGTGCAGTGGGACGTTATGGACCCTTCGTCGCCGTGACAGAGAAGAAACGTCGAAAAACGTGAGTCAAACACGCTTTCTGTCTGTCTGTCTGTCTGTCTGTTTGTCTCTCTGTCTCTCTCTTTGCTGGCTGGTTTATTTGCTTATGGCTGAAGCTGTTGTGTTGTTGCTGCTCTCTACATACAGTAGATACACTACAGAGCCCGCCGAGGCTTTGAATAATTTGAGAAATTGCTCCAGTTTTGCATTAATTGGATGTTCGGTGACCTGTTGAAGGAGCCTGTGCAGGTCTGCTAGCTGTTTGTGGTTAGTTCCTTTTGTTATTGTTTTTGTTTTTAAGTTGTGTTGTACAACAACTCCCTGGCGTTAATAGCTAGGATACCAGGACTGTAGGCTATTTCTTCTGCTCATGTACATGCATTGATACTTTTTAATGTGAACATGAACTTTTTACAATGTATCAGTGACTGTTTTTAGTGTAGCAAAGGTGTGTAAGTCATACCTGATGATATCATGCATCATATATGGCTTATATGGTTTCTTTTAGACAGCAGATTTCTGATCACTATACGTTTACTAGTTGAATCTTATGTGGTTGTGTTGCATTACAATATGATTCAATCTGAATTGGCCTGTCTGACTTGGCTTCTGAACCTTTCCACTGCTACAATCCAGAGTCAATTTAACAGGCCCTTTGGAAACAACAGCTGGCCCTGGTCTGGCCCTTGTGGTTTAAATGGGCTGGAACTGCCCTTCATTCTAACACAACAGTTCTTAGTTTCAGGTGATTATACACTAATTAAAACATACTTATGAATATTATATTTAATTTCTGCCAATTGATCCCCCTAAATTCTACACACTGGCCCTTTAAAGCTTTGTGTAATGTTAATGTATCCCTGGTTTGTTGCTGCAGCAGTGACTGATCTCCCCTCAGTGATAAAAAAAGATAAAGTTTGCACTTTTCTTGACCTACCTCCTGTTTCATCTGAAGTCTTGATCAGAGCACCCCATGGAGAGAAATAAATGTCACGACCTGCCATGTGAAATAATTTGCCATTATGACAGGGCTGTCTCTGCCCAACCGTATTGCGAATGTCTAATTCTTAATCCACTAAGTATCACTGCAGAACAAGACTATAAAGTGGGCTTGCAGACATCTCTGTGTGTGTGTGCATGTGTGTGCATGTGTGAACGCGATAGAGACAGATGGGGAGCTTAATGCATGTAAAGTTCTCTTAGATCTGAGCTCTCTTGCCCACTCCAGCATGTGGGAGGAATGGGAGGATAGGAACAGATTGATAATGACTTGTAAGGGAATCGCGAGCGCTTCTGCTCACCATGCGAGCAGATTTTCCTCAGCTGGAGGAGGCTGGTTTTAGTCGGTGAGGAATTTTTAAAGGGGATATGGGTATTAATGACGCTCATAATGAGAACTGGTCGTAAATACATTTGAAATGGCTCTGGGTGTCAGAACAGCTCTGGATTCACTTGGCTTAAGAGGCGACTTAAATCTAATTTTCAGAAATTCAAAGCTATCACGGGCCACGGCACCTCTCTTAGTTTAAATTTATCCTCTCTGTGCTGTAAACAAACAGGATTTTCTTGATATTCCTCTCGCTGACCCCACTCGGTTTCATACCATAAATAATCATAGTCATTTACAAGTCAATGAATCTTGTATTCACCCTTTAAATCTTTTATTGTATGAAATGAAATATACCGTATAGAGTGAAATAACTTTCAGCTGCTGTGCCTTACTCTTAGACATGATCATATTTATCATAACACTGTAAGTTTGTAAATCTAAAACTGAAGAATGCTTCACTTAAATTCTGCATTTTTCCCTCATTAGCATGCCAGCTCATGCAGCAAGGACAAACTCCTCCATAATATAATCGGATCATCCTTTCAATAGGTTGTACCTTTGCTGTCACTTTCTATTAGTTATTTCAGGATTTGAAAATAATCCAAAATAAGAACATGTAACCTAGATTTCAAGCCATGATTTACTGTATAGCAGATGATTTCTTTTCTCTGATGGTCATGGAGTGAGAACCCAATACTGAATGAATTTGAAAACCCAAGTCAGGTGAAATCAGTCTCAGAGAGATGCAGCCCAGATGCTTGAGTGTGATTAAATTGAAGCCATATGTTCAACTAAATGTCTCTTCATGCAGCTTTGTTGTTTTATACACCGTATGTATTTAATTTAACCCTGCCTGCATCTCCTGTCTTTGAAAGCCAACTTTATTACTAATTACTCCCATAATACCAGTTAACAAAAATCTTTATTATCTTTATTAAGCATGGTTATAACAAGCTTGTCCATTTTTTACAGTACAGTGCATACAGTACCAACCTAGCAGTAGCAAACAGGCTCAGCAGATTCTCCTTCTGCATTTTAAATGTATAAATATATATTCTTTTCTGTGTGGAAGCTTATCCCACAGAAGTAGCACTGAAAAACATCCCACCCTGCTGTGAGAATCTTTGCCACAGTTGCACTGCACTCGGGGTGCACCGTATGTCTGTTACAGTATAATGTCAGAAGGGGGCGCTCAGCTTATACACAGGAAGCCCCCCCACCCACTGCACTGTAGTTGAACCTATACTGCTTGTGATCTGATTCCACGTCATCATGATATTGCATGGCTATGTACTTTTGTATCACCAATCTATAAAAAAATACACTGTACTGCTTGAGGGGAGGAGAGGGGGGAAAACAAGTGTCCCTCCTTCCTGCAGTGGCTCAGAATTTGATGATCGCTGTGAAATTGTCACCAGAAAAATAAAAAACTTGCAGTAGGCTACATGCAAAGAGGAAATTTTTACTGGCACCCTGTTGCTGTGAATGCGTGTGTTGCTGTATTTAAATATTCTGTCTGTACTCTGCTATGACAGATATGGCAGGTACTGTGCTGTTGCTTTTCCCACACTGGTGTGTGTATGGTTGATCCTGGCTGCTTAGATCCACACTTCCAGTAAAACTGGGATGTTTAGTATTAATAATAATGTCAATATCACAAATACATATACTGTTGCTTTCTTTCCATCTAAGTTATAGACAGTATATATTGAAGGTTACTTCACAGTCATGATGTGCATGACAGTTGCTTGCCAGTGATACAGGGCAACATACAACAGCAACAGCTGCAGCAGTGGCTAATTTTCCAACCAGGAGAAGGCACACAACACCAGTTTTAGCACCCAAAAATGTTTTATCTGCATCAGTGACAACACTGATTACTGATTCTTCATATACAGTAGATATGAATGTGTTAACACCTTTTTAAAAAGACAGAACACAGAACAGTTGGCATTAAACTGTAGTGTAGAGAATCTGTGAGGGGGAAAAAATATCCCATATAACATCTATAAAAGTTTCCTCTTGTGTTTGGACTACTTAAAGCAGCTCAGAATGGCCTCAATTAAGTGAAGAAGTTTTTCCAAGATGAACATATAAGAACAAAAAAAAAAGTTTTTTCTCGAGAGACAGACCTTTTTGAAGAACTTCCTCCGAGAACGACGGATTTAAAAAAGCAGACTCCTTTGAGAGAGAAGTCTAAAATAGGGGCACTCTCTTTGGGAGACGGACCAATCTAAAAAACGATTTCGGCTGAAAGAGACAGTATAGAGAGCGAGAGAAGCCATTGTTGGGACGGGGATGTTGTAAAGCTGTGCGGCCTCCCGACAGTTAGCAGGAGGAGTCCTCCTGACTGACCCCGCGTGGATTGACACCGCCTTTGTGTGGCAGTGAAGCATTGTGGGACTGTGGTCAACTTGGGACTCCACTCACGTTCTCAGAGCCACTACAGAGGTATCTGACTGACTGCCAGACACACACGCACACACACACACACACACACACACACATACATACATACACACAGCCACACAGACACAGATAGCTTAGTCCCGACTTGTGCTGGATGTTGGATTGGCACTGGCATTGTGTGGCAGTGAAACGATCTGGGGGACCGCGAAGGACTTGGAACGCAGATCACACATGCAACATACACACAAATCCAGAGCGGTTGAGATGATGGCATGTGTGTATATACAGCTGCCAGACAGCATTAGCTTGGGAGGAATGAAGAGGCAGTGGCTGAAGCTTTGGGAACCATTACTGCCTTCTCCAAGAACAAAGTCTTCCAAAACACTATACCCAGGTCTCTGTTATTTCTCCATCAATCTGAGGTTGCTGTCTGGAACAGACTGTATCGGCTGTATGCTTAGTCACAGCTCCTTAGGCTTCAGGAGTGTATGTGTTTTTGCTTAGGTAGTGGTGTAGGGTTTATCATAATTAAACTATAGCTTTTTCTCTTTTTTTGTTCCTTTTCTTTCTTTCTTTATTGTGGGTTTGCTGCACTGTCACTACCAGTCTATGCATCAGAGAAGCAGAACATTACATAAACATAGAGCACTACAGTGTGGGAAACAATATTGGTACGTGACCTGCTTTTCTGGGCCTGTGGGATCATCTGTCTTATTTCTGCAAATAATGAGTCACCCAACATACAATACGACATCATTTACAGCACAGCAGTGAAGTCAACAGACATTTTGCACGAGCGTGTGATCTGTATGTGGATTTCTTTTTCTGGATAAGGATGCATTAAGAAATGTTGATGCTGATGATGTCAGTAATGTTAGTGTAAATGCACTCGAAACACATTCGGATCTGCAAGACCACATATAGAGGCTCATTCTGTGATTGGCCAGGTGTAAATGCAGTCTGTACAGTGTGACCACATTCGTATGAAGACAATCCACTCAGCATGTTGAGAGGCCACCTTACTCTGCCTCTTCAGGCTAGCTTAAGCAAACTACAGTTGACCCCCATCCACGGCATTGTTATCATCCCACTAACTGCTGTTGTCCAAATTAATGATTGATTAGAACTAGAGCTGAAACAATAAGTTGAACAAATTAGAAAATTTGTATCATTATTTTATGTAATATTTCACACATTTCCATATCGGGATATGTATAAATATTGGGAAACGTATGATTCTTCCAATATGGACCTGATTTGTAGGGATACTGAGCTGCCACAAGACAATGCTGTGTTTTTAATAATTGTCTTTTACACTCCCTTTTTAAATACAGCTTTCTAAGGTAAATTCAGGGTTTAGTTCATACAGTATTTCTTCGTTTGCTCATACACATTTCATCCCCTCCTTTCAGTCAGTACCCGTTATGTCACCTCCTTCACTTTAAACAGGTTTGAGCTCATGACAATTCTAGTCGGTCTGAGTACATAACCCCATTGAGCATCATGCATATGAAGCTGTAAGCCGGTGCCTCATTGTATGTGGCGTTCGGCCTGTTTTTCTCTTCCAGAGGCATGTTTTGATGGAAGCCCTGTCTCTAATAAACACATTTCACTTACGGAAGTTCACCTCCGTTCTCTGGGGACTGAAATAAGCCCTTATGGGAAATGTACGAAATCACAAACTGCAATTACAAGTAGATGAGGCAGGTTGAGGGAGAATAGGCGTTGCACAAACTGTATTACACCACCTCATCACAAAATACCTCCAGGGACCCACTGATGATGTATACTATGTATTACAGTGTGAGAGTGCAAGGGTTGACTTTTCCTTTAGGGGTCAGTGCATTTGGATGTTTCCTAATACAATTATATGTACTGTTTTTGGTACAATATTACATACTGGTGCTACTGTTATGATGAGGGGTGACAGTAATGTGTGATACCTTGGTTTAATTATTATCATTAATAATGGACAGTTGGTAGCCATAGCCACAATCCTTCCTTGACCTAAACCAAGTCAGCATGTGCAGATATTGTGGAAAGCGAGATTTCAAAAAATGCAAAGAAAATGGGGGTTTTGCAGAATCGTACAATATTGACATTCTTGCCTGGTGATGGGCATTCTTGCTGCCTCAGCGTTTCTGAGAATGCTACTGAATTATGTGCAATTATTTATACATTAATAGGACCAGAACTGACAATTAGCATTATGATTTTTCAGCAGTAAAACAGGGGGCTGCACTTGATAACTGTAGACACTAGGTGGCAGCAGAATGCTTGAATCCTGCTGACAGGACTGTAGTAATAGCCACTCTGACCACGATGTTGCTCTGTCCGTATTTCCATTCGTTGACTTAGCTCACTGCACATGCTGTAGTTGTGTGTGGCACTTTATGTTTGTCATGTCTTAATTCAAGGCTCCCTTGTCATGTTGTTTGTTTGGTAATGCTCCTGTTACATCTTAAAAGTTATTATGGGTTCATAAAGGCCATTTTGTGTACACATCTAGTAATTGTTTTAAGCTAAATAGTGTAACACTAACTCTGCTAGCTTTGCCATTTTTCTATGGGATTTCCCATTGTATTAATATGTTGTTAGCATCATGCTAAGCAAGGATTAGTGTCCTGTCAGCCAGTCCACCTGGAAACCTATATGCAAATAATAGTGCATTTATTAAAGCTCTAAGCAGACCAAATAAGTTTGGAAACAAATGTATTTTAATTTCATTTTGTACATGAATAATAACAGCACACATGACTGTGTGTAGTTTTGTTTGTTTGAGACAGAGAGAGGGAGAGAGCTGCAAGCTGTAAACAGCTGTTTCTACACACCTCCCCCTACTGATTTTATTATTATTAGTATTTATTATTATAGCATTTTAATTATTTTTTTGTCCCCATGGGACCTACAGGATGGACCCAAAGCTTTGGCACCGCACTCACAGCTGTTGTGTTCACTGTTGTTGTTGACATCAACACAAACAAGATCCAGGAGGTTTTCTGTGAATGATCCAGAGCGTTTTGGAGTCAGTTTAACACGGAATATTTTTGTCAATGGTATACACCCTCAACTGATAGATATATAATACATTTGTGTATGTTTCTCACTTTCCCCTGCTGCTGTTGTGCTGTGCTGCTCTGTCTTGTCTATCTGTGCGCTATCAGTGTCCTCTTTTTGCGCGGTGACTTTATCAGTTATGGATTTGCTTTTCACTGCATGAGAAAATGGACGTGTGGCATGAGAGTGTGTGAAAAGTGTCAATTGCATGAGTGTCATGGTCAATGCATGAGACATTCCTGTCTTTCCCATTTTAGATGTGTTTCTTTGTGTCTTCGCAGCACACTCAGCGGGTGTAACTGCAGTGACTTCCGCCTGCAGAGACTGCACCTGGACTGCTCACATGTGCCACCTGGTGGTTGTTGTTGTGCACTGCAGCTAGTGCTGGAGCAGCTTTACCACCGCAGCAACAGTGACAAATGAAACGAGTCACATCTGTAAGTTCCAACAGCTCAGGGAGATGTACTCAGATGTCTGGTTTTGTCTGACCAATAGTCCAAATGCTAAAGGTATTCAGTTGACTGTCATATATGACAAAGAAAAGCATCAAATCTTCATGTTTGAGAAGCTGGAATCACAAAAAAAATTGGTATTTTTGCTTGAAACATGACAAACGATAACTCAGTTATCAGTTGCTGTTATTGTTGCTATTGTTGCCGATTTAATTTTCTGTCGACTAATCGTTGCAGCACTAATCTTTAATTAATTACATTTAAATTAATTAATTCATCTTTAACACTTCCCATAATGCATCTGAAAAGTGTGTAGCCCCTCCCACTACTTTCAAACTCCACACCCTGAGTTTGTAATGCTGCTTTTTGTTAATAAATTGTAGCCCCGAAGCCCAAGCCGAGATATTCGGGGGATATGAATTGAGTAATTTTCTTAAACTTGATAAAGTTCTTTTCCATTATAACCAGGAAAGAGCAAAAAGCTCAGTGCTTCCCCCTAGTGAGAGTCTTGTGAAATGCAACACACTCTTACAGCTAATTTATCAGTCGTTAAATGTTTAATATCATGCATTATAGTAAATTATTACCTATATTCTTGAAAATCTATTTTCAATATATTACATGTATATCTGTTACAATTCCAACTTAGTTTTAAATGGTAAGTACTTAATAGCCAATTGACAATGAGTGCCATGTGTTTGGCATGGAAAATGATAGCTTTATGCTAGCTCTCACATCTCGGTGCCAATTACTTTTTATGAATTCAGTCCTTTCATGAAGTGTGCTTTGTTTAAAATTGGCAAAATAAGAAATCCTTGCCCATTAATGATTCTCATTAGCAGTCTATAAATAAAGGATTCAGAACCAGGGCTCAATAATTATTATGAGGGGAGCCGTTTCAATTTACATTTTCAATTAAGTGGATTATGAGTTCATTGGCTCCTAACCCTGCTGAAACATCCACACTCACACACTCACAAGCACTGAGGTAAAATATCTTCCAGTGCTGAAGTGGAAGTCTGAAAGACACTCCACTTCAGTGTCTGCCTGTGAAGATGCTCAGTCATCCAACTCATGGTATATCTATGAGGGCTAAGTCAAGGGCAACAGCTTTAGATTCTTGAAGACGTTTTGCCTCTCATCCAAAAGTCTTCTTCAGCTTGATATGAGTTACTTCAATATATAAAAAAAAAACATCTGTGCGTTGCTGTAGTTTTTTATGTGATGACAAATGTTTTTTGGTGTTTCTTGTAAGCTCAGTCAGTGCTGTATGAGAACATCTTGCTTTAGAATCACTCCTAAGCTGATACATTTAATTTTGAACCACATTTCAGCTTGTAATTATGATCCCACACTGTCTTCTCCACTGTAATAGAATAAGAATCATCCAAAAGAAAGTATCCTACAAAAGGCTAAGAAAAAGCCTAAGTGAGTTGAGGATTTAAATTAGCAATTGTCAGCTTTAGACCATGCGTCTGTCGCACTGTGCCAACAGCTAGACATTTCTGACTCAATGAAAGACTGGAGTTGCTAGGAAAGAACAAACATGCTCAATTAACATAATCTTGTCTTATACCACTTTTTGGGAAACAGATGTACTTCACAAATGTGATGAAGTAAGAATGTTAATGTGAGCCAGAAAAAGTGAAGTTAAAAATCCAAAAAATGTAAGAGATACTTGCTCTACAGCAAATGTGACATATTTATTTTATTTTTATCATCATTATAATAAGATTTAAAAAAAACCACCACAAAAAAAAAAAAAATCAAAGATTAACGCTTCACAAATATTGCATTGACATTAAAGCGAAGCCAAAGATTGTTTTGTAATTTAGGAACTGGCATCAAGTCAGACCTCACTGAATAACCCTAATCCTTCCTGATGAAACTGACATTATCACACACTTGCTGGCCATCTGTTCACTCTTCGATTAACACATTCAAAACAAGTTGTTACCCGGATGAGAATATTACTTTTCCTACTTTATTGTTATTATGAATAAAAGCAAATACTGGTTGCTGTTATAACCCAGAAAGCACCTCAAACAAGAAAGTCTGGTTCAGTTAATCAGAATTGTTATGGCAGGGACGCATATAAATCATTAATACACAGACAAAGCTGACATCAATAAAATGTAATGGCCTTAATGAGCGAGGGGAGAAAAAAAAAATGAGATAAGAGCAGATGTTCAAAATGAAAACCTCATCAACAATGGTTATGTAAAAATGTCATTTTAGGGAGGAGACACCGGATGGTGCTGTTGAACCGGAGAAACGTCGGAGGAAGCGCACGTGTGAGATGCAGAGGGGAGAGTTAGATAGAGGAGAGATACAGTGAGAGGGGTGAAGGCCGAGAGAGATACAGAGGCAAAGCGAAGGAGCTAAAGAAGTAAAGAAAGAAGAGCTGGATGGCGGTGGAGGAGGTAGAGAAGCAGAGTATTTCCCTAGGTTGAGGAATAGGCAGTGAGAGAGCGGGTAAAGATAGAAAAAGGGGTGGTGGGTGGAGGGTAAATGTGGCGTAAACATCATATGAGTCTCCCCGCTGCGTTAATTACATCCATTATTACCCTGCTAGTTTCTGGGTCAGATGAATTTTTATTCACATCCTTGGAGGAGAGATTACAGAAAATTACAACAAATACCTTAGACCTTATTGAAGAGGACCAGGCCTTGTTTATGGGTAATTGTGAAAAGCAATATACCGCTCTGTGAAAACGTGTTTACCAGTTGAGCTCTCTCGAAGGGCCATGCTAAGGAGTGAGACACGCAGCGAGCATTGTCCTCCCTTTGACTATTTTCTCTCTCGCCTCCCCCTCCCTTCTCTAATGCAACATACTGTACAGTACAGCGTCCTTAGAGGCAAATGAAATTGTACTCTGCGCATTTTGACAACGCCATGAACTGCATTTAATTACACCAGAGGAGAATGATATAATCACTTTCAAGCAGTAGGGTTGCTGAGCGTATACGTGCACCTCTGTCAAGTTTACCAGTCTGTGTCTGTACCTGAGTGTGTGTGTGTGTGTGTGTGTGTGTGTGTGGCTACGTGCAAATCCCCCAACGCGGCAGAGTCAATCTGTGTGTTCTACCTTTCGATGAGCGGATATTTGAACACTAACAGCTTGTCAGCCGCATGTACAGGCTCGCAGACAGAACAGACCACCAAGCGACCAAGCGTGTTCTGCTAGGTGACAACAACCTCTGGGAGAATGATGTAACACTAAAAGGAGGGAGCAGAAGGAGATCCACACGTGCAAACGCAGTACACACAAACACACACCTAGATGCAGCCAAATAGAAGTCGCAGCACGGTGGGGGTACACTGTGTAACAGATCAGCTTGTTGTCAAATTGGCAAGGCTCGCTTCTAGGCTGCTTCTTAAAGCTTCTAAAACAGGGATGATGCAGCAAATCTATAATGACTGCAACACACACACACACACACACAAGCATGAATCATTTATTTATGGCCGCATAAATCAAGGAGCAAGGCGAGATAAACAGTAAAGAAGATTTTGCGAGATCTGTCAGTTACATGGCGCTACAAATAAAAACACAAAATCACGGATAACAGAAGCAGTCGTGAATCTGCCAGCAATAGCTGACACCTGCCCGTTTATGTTCCCTAACTGTGCGGCTCTCCTCTGTGATGCACTCATCATCTGAAGGCTCTAGACCCGCCCTCCTCTGGAGAATATTAAAAACACGCAGTTGGCACCTGTAAAATGTTGTGCATGTGAGAGAAATAGCAATTACTTGCAGCAGTAGAAGGCCCCTTTTAACAGCAGAACTAAACTCAAAGTGTAATATCAGGCATCTCTTGGTTTAAATACGAAATATGCTTCTCTGAAACGGATCCAAATATGCGCACACACCAGTCTTCACCGTTCAGCCTGATAGCTTTTCACTCATCATCACTCATTCACTTTATCCCTTAAGAGGCACATACATAATTGAAATGTAGAATGCATAATACTTGGCACCTTGTAAACATGTATTTAAATGTTATGAAACGAACATTAGACATATAAATAAAACCCGAAAGCCGAGGCTGCTAAATGGCTTGCTGTTTTCTTTACATTATTATATGTCCCTGTGCTGTTTTGTCCAATACATACCAACTGCTGGAATGTTACTTAATGGCGCACTTTCTAAAGAAAATTAGAGGTGAAGGCTTCTGCTGTATGCGTGTGCTTTCACTAAAAGTCCAAAACTGACACGCTTATTCAAGGAGTTCAGTGCAGAATACTTCTTAAGTGCTGTAATGTCACATAATACAACACATTTTGAACAAAAATTATATACAACACATATGGAGGAGTACAAAAAATCTTTTTCAACTGATGGGAACTGATGGTTCGATGGTGAACGTGCATCTCAACAACAAACGGTTCAGATGTCCATTTACAGCAAAAGTGCACTTTCAATGATCTGCATAGATGTTTCTCCATTAAAGTGAAATAAAAAACATGGTTATTACATATACTATCTTAACACCCAAGAAGTAAAAGATTGTACATATAACATTCAAATGGTTTTTAACTAGATTAATAAATTTAAAAATAACTAATAGTCATGGGGTTTTCTACAAAGCAATGCTAACTTGTATTCAGTCACTCAAAAACTGAGTATTTCCTACACATTTCAATCTGGATACACTTTGAGCAGCTGCACTGACCCCAGTAATCAGAGCTATGTGGTAAATGTCCACAGCTGTTATTGTGTTTTTGTTGAATTCTAATTAGCAGTATTAGCATTGTCACCATTGATTAACTTAATGAAAGACTGTGTTTTCATTGAAAAAAATGTGGACTTTTAAAACTGATAAATCCTTAAATACAAGAATTAAAATGGAGATAATGTTAAATTCCAAATAAAAAGACTGTATCCATAAGACCTGCATTTACAACAGTAGCACAAAGATGCTGTTTTTTTATGAGTGTGACCAGTGTTTTGACTACAAGTTAGATTCTTTTCAGAGGCTTAGGTTTCTCATTAAATTCTGCATTATGAACTTAAACTCCCCTAATCTCACCATTCTGTCAACTAACTTAAATCAAACATCAGTTTTGATGCAAGCCTCTGCTTTAATAATGCATAGCTAATGTTCATTTTTATGGTCTGACAGTGTGCTAGTGTATGAGTGTTCACAGTTAAACATACTGAAAAACTAAGAGACTGCCCACTGTTACTGAAAAGGGCGCTGTGAAACTTTGGCTGCATAATTGAAAGCAAAGATGCTTACAGTTGTTTTATTGCATTTTAAAGATATTAAAAACAACACCGCTACTTTTTAAAATCTGCGTACCTTGGCTGAATGGCTCAGAATCATTGGTACATTTTAGTAATAGTGCTTTTGGATCCTTTTAATTGAGTGTGTGTTGAGTGTGTGTTAACTGCACTAAAACTACTCAATAACATTCATGAAAGTAGATCAAATTTTGTTAGCTTACCTAACTTGTGTTTGGAATATGTTATGAAAGGAAATGGATCCTCTCATCCACTCATGTCTGTCCTTAAATGGACAAGCTTCACTCTCATTTGCCTCTAGTTTGTTAACATTCATACATGTGGATTGGATGGCTTGGTGTGAAGCCGACCACTTGTTTTTGATCAGCGGCATCTCTCTGTGTGCGCCTATCTGCTTGGTGCATGGCATGCTGGTGGGTATAAGGAAGCCCTGCACACTTGTCATACGCGCTGATGCGTCACGGCTGCTCAACTGGGCCAGGGGGCAGGATCAGGACTGACCGAGGCTTTAGCTGGCTCAACATTGACTGTACACAAAGAGAAGCATATTTGACCGCTTTCCCTGCCATAAATTACAAGTATTCAATATTGCCCCAGCATTTTATTCTTGGCAGGATGGAAAAGCCTCTGCAACACTGTAGTCTTGCATTCAAATCCCGGATAATGACATCCTTTTAGTTTGGTTGGCACCTCACCAACCTTATGGTTTTGGGGGAAGCTCTTAAGTTTGAAAATGTAAAAAAAAAATTAACAATTAAAGGAATGCTATGCTTTGGAAATCACATTTTGTAGCAGGCCTCACATACTGTTACTATGTAACTGTAGTAAAAGCAACCCTGTTTCCTAAAACTATGTTCATATACAACTAATCTGTAATTGCAAACAAGTCTTTTAGGAAGTGTAGTGCCCCTCATCTTACATTATCTGTCAAAATAATGAGCTGGTCACTGCTAGCACAAAATATTCAAACTGTATGTATCTGCACAACATTGACTGTCAACTTCCTTAATTTGTTTTTTCCTCAATTATCTGCTCCCTGCAGCTTATTCAAGTCCTGGTAACTTGTGAGGTTGGCACGTAGAGGATTGACTGTAGCGATCAGCCTTTTCTCCATTTTGTTTTTACGCAGTTACGTTGGAACAACAAACAACTATGTACGTAGGTCTCCAGAGGGATTCTAAAAAAGTGTGACAGGTTTGCACATCAGAGGACATATGCATAAGCCTTTTTCAGCTTCCCCATATTGTACCGGAGTGTTTGAGTGTTGTTGGGCGGCGTAACATATTTTTCAAGGTTCACTTCACAATGAATGGTATCCTGTCCTGTCTCCATTGTTAGAATCAGTTAGGTATGGATGGATTATGAGAAAGCCCCTGGGAATAGACATCTTAAAGGCTCCCCCACCATTTGTTGCGATTATATTTATAATATTTTTTTTTTGGAGGAACCATATTTCATGGTGTGAACCTACATAAAACCTTTGAAAGTGCAATGATGGCTTTTTGGTGTCAAAGTCTTGAGCGTTGTACGCCCAACAATCAACCTTCATCACCTCCATACAACTTCTCTGTGGTATAAGAACATTACATTTCCTGAATTGGGGAAAAAAACAAAAGAACTTAAACAAAACAACATTGTCAGTGAACTTAATCAACCTGCAAATATGTTTCCTCCAAAACGTATTCGGCAAAGCAAATAAACAAGCAGGGTTCCAATAAATGAGCCTAACTCTAATCAATAACAAGGATAAAACAGACAAGCATGTGTATAGCACTACAAACACTGGCACACAGAGGGGCACACACACACACACACACTGCCAGAAAACTTGAGCCACTTAGCTTTTCCCACTGACCTGACAATCAGAGGCTCTGCCGTAGCTGGAGGCATATTCAATTACGATCTGTGGACTAGCTCTGTTAATTACTGGTGAAGCTGCTTAATGACACTGACACAAACATTTGCTGTGCTTTTGGACTGCAGAATGTTTAACGTGGAGTCCAAGTGTAGAAACTTGACTTTGTTATGTTCTTTTTGTTCTTTTTATTTCCTTTACTATGTGACACACAGAGTTATAATTTTGATTTTTGCCACCATAATTATTGGAACCTAAATACCGAGCATTTGAGTCCATCAAATGGGCGAATATTGGCATATGAACAGTTTCATAAGCGATTTACTGCTCCCAAAGTAGCCGGTGATGCAAGCCATTATGAAAAATCCCCAACATGAGACATTTGTGTAAAACAGCAGAGCCATTTCCTTCATAAAAGAAGTACTCACATAATGCACTAGAGTACTTTATTGGTGTGGTTCAAAGACATAATGACTGAAAAAGACCCTTTTAAGTCAAGCACCATGATACGTAATGATTCAAATAACTCCCTCTTAAGCAACAGAAAATAAAATGATCCTAATGAGTCCTTCCTTTCATGTAGCATGGG
The DNA here is from genome assembly GCA_038419695.1 of Scomberomorus guttatus. NCBI lineage: Eukaryota > Metazoa > Chordata > Actinopteri > Scombriformes > Scombridae > Scomberomorus > Scomberomorus guttatus. The sequence goes on along the minus strand of CM076468.1, from coordinate 7,874,453 downwards.
ATAATTGGAGCTCACCCATTTCCCCTCATTGTTAGGAGGCTTGATAGCTCATTAAGATCCTCGCTAAATGTATATATCACGCATTTTACACCTAAATGTTCGAATAAAATGGCCCCGCTACATTTAGATGATTGTGGCAAATTGACAGGCTGATATGTGGAGATGGATCAGGAGAGGCAGACGATCAGCACATGGACAATTGAAGATGAAGGAGAGCTAATGAATGGCTTTTACTGCGGGTTAAATAGAGTTGTGTCCCCATCCGCTGATAACTGCGGGAGATTGTAATTGAACATTGCATGAAATCTGGATGTTTCCATTTTTTTTTTTTTTTTTTTTTTTTTGCACCTTTACTATCAATGCTTTTTACAAGTTTGTGAAGTACTTTAATAGTTCAAGACATAGTAGACGAAGACCAGATTATGTACAGTCTTGTGGTGCATTTGTGAGGATGACGTTCTAGGTTATTTAACTGCATGCATTTTCAAATACGCATATGCTATTCCATTAAAAGAACAGCATAATCAGCACTGTATGACCGTGCAGAATAACATATTTGACGTTGACATTATTGTAATTATTGTTTTTGCATTTGGAGAAGGGAATATGAAACAAATGGCATTTTAATGCTTAAATGCATACACTCAGGTTGTTAGTAGTATAATACTAATGTAACACAAATTGGGTTACAAATACAGATAATTTTACTTTATTTACTTCAACAATAACTAACCCAGCAAAAAAAACATTTTTCTCATTTGTTTTCCAATGTCAAATAACAAATTGATACCTTTCAATATAGCCTGTTATAATGTTTTTGTTTTTATACATAGTGCACACAAGTTACTGGTGCTCAATGATTAGCTCCTACCAAACAAATTTCATTCAGAGCCGCTTACGTCAATGAATTGACCATTTAAAACAAACGGTTATACAGTTAGATTTGGCTGTAAAAGCCTCGCTCTTTGAGGGAACTCTCAAAGCTACAATGATTTTGCTTGGAGAACTAATTCCCCCTCCTAAAAATATACATGAACATTAAATCTTGGTTAAATTAATAAAAAATGGAAGGAAGTGGAAGGGGTGGTAGAGGGAGCTGCAGCAACAAGCATATCAGCAGAGTAATAGTCAGAAGTGTCTGGTTCTAATAGCCATCTGCATGAATATGACATTATGAGCTGTGTTCTTCTTCTGAATGATCTGATTCATCACTTGGCACAAAAATATAATGCTCAGCAGCTGCTTCAGGCACATTAACAGATTAACTTTAAAAACCCTCCAATATCAAAAGATAGAAGGGTTAAATTAGACTATTTTTTACCATAATGCAGCTTTGATTTTTCTTTTGTGATTTTAAGAAAACAGGCAGACAAACTTCATATTGCCACGCAGAATAAGTGAACTCTTTCCCCTCGCCTTAAATTTAACTCCTGAAGACCACAGTCTTGTGTAAAATATTCATTTTTAGTGGAAATAACACTTTCCAGCATGAGAGTATAGTGCAGAAATGAGTGTGTGTGACTATGGAAGTAGTTTCATTGCATCAAAGTTGCATAATCTAACATTTCAGATACATGTATGTCATGTGTACATGTATTGGTGATGACTGCCAGAGTAAATAAATACAAATATGTATTTGTTTGCTTGTTTGTTTGTTTGTTTGAATAATTTCCCCAGCGAGCATCATGCAGTTTGGGACTATCAATAGCAAACAGCAAACAGCCAATGCCAGAGAGCATTAGCTTATTACTTTGGCAGAATGAAATAGCAGCTTCACGTCAATTAGGAGGGAATAAATGAATTGGTGAAAAACTGCAGTTTGATGCTTCAGCATCACGGGACACTTAGAGTTAGCATTCAGGACAACAGAAGGCTGCTTGAAGGCGGACTTCAGATTGTGGCCATTGTGGTGATTTGGGCTCACGGAGGGGAAAAAAAAAACTACAACAACCAGAGCAAATCAAACAAATTGAAGCGCCTTTCTGACCAAATGTTCTGAGCTACAAAGATTGTAGTGAGAGGATTTTAGGTCAAGGACTTTTGCCTTTGGTGCCAAGTTCTTGACTGACATGGTGGAAAATATCAAGGGTGGGCTGAGGTACACACATGAAAGCATGTTCTGGTGCTGCTGTGCTCTGTTGAGTAACTAGGGAAATGACATTCTTTGAATCAAGCATACAGAGGTCTCACACATTGGCCCCGAGCAAAATATTCTCTGCTGAATGCCATCTGTGAGTCTCTCCATCTCTTTTCTTTTATCCTCTTTGTTTGACTAACACTGTGTGTTTAGTGTAAGAGTCCAACACTTGGCAGCTGCTTGCTTGTGGACATTTAGTGCTTCTGCACGTTGTAGGCATACGACAGAGAAGCTAAAACGGTCAGGGTTTATATCAGACATTAATGGCTGCGTCTCAACCAGCAGAAAGAGGTAGTATTATGTCAATGCCAACAAATTCATCACATGGCTTATTGCAGTAGGGATGAATATTTACACTGCCCGCAGCTACTTTTGTGATTATCCGCACAGTTGACTATATTTCTGATGCAATGTGTGTTCTGAACCATGCTGGCTGGGGTCATTTGTGCCTTTAGCCTTTGATTGTTGTTAAAATGTTGCTGCACCGCTGAGCAGGTTGCTTCTCCACATCAGGGTCAGCAAAAGCAGCGGCTTATTGTTGTTCACATTTGTGCTTCAGTTATTGATAAGCCACTTTGTTGCATCATTGCGGATTGGGCGACAGCGTGGAATGGGATGTCTTTTTTTTTTTTTCTGTTGAACTTGATGCCCCGACTCCTAGAGATTGCAGACTCACAACACAATATTTCGAAGAAAATGCAACAGGAGATATGGACTTCACACTCTTAATGCAGCAGCAGAAGGAAGTGTCATGGTAGTGCAAATTAATGCTGTACTAAGGAAGCTGTATGTATCATGTTGCAGCTTCAGTCTTGCTGTACACAAGCCTGAGTACCATGGTGACAGAAAAGCCTCACCCAGCTGAGGCTCAGCGTTGCCGTTAAGACTATCACTCACCTGTCACCTCGCTTTGTTGTTTGCTTTTCCCCTAATCGGGGTGACAGTAGTGGCAGGCGAAGAGTGGTTTCCAGAGAGTGAACAAACTTGTTCAGGATAACACACTGAAAGCCTTTTTGGCTTCTAGTGAGGATGTGGGTTTGTTTGTGCAAGTATATGCAACAAGGAAGCAGCAGTCAATAAGAAAAACAATCATAATTGACTCAGATGCAGAATGTCGTTCTAAAAAGGGGGCAGTACAGTCCTGGTACTGTAGTATAACATTGGTAATGCTTTAATACTTATCAATACAGAACTAAATCTCAATATTTCTAATAGTCCCTCTTCCTAATACTGTATCTTTCTGTATAACTAAGTAGCCAATGATCAGAAGTAATATGAATTTCGATGATGTGATGTCCTTGTCAGAACATTCAGAAGTTCACAGTCTCAAATCTCAAAATCCACATTTGAATGACATTTGTGACTATTTCCTCAGACAGTTTCAGATCAGCTGACTCACAGGAAACTGCACGACAATATTGTGTCACAGCATCCCCAAACGCCAACACACACACACACACACACACACACACACACACACACACACAGACGCAGCCCGCTGTGTCTCTGTTTGAGTGTCCTGGCTGTGGCTGTTGTTTGCAGCCAGTGCAGTCTTTGTCTCTGTCCTCATGATGACAGATAAAGCACTGTGATGCTCCCTCAGAGGGATGCACACGGGCACACACACACACACACACAAATTCATCCGTTAGCGCTCACATCATTGTTCTGCAGCGTGTGATCTGTCAATCTGTCTGAGAGTTTGGGTGTGTCTACATTTATTCCTACGCCTCTGGAATCTAAATGAGGATTTTGTATTATTAATGTATATTTCTTTGTATTTTGAAAATAATATGTATCAACCAACTAGTTTTAGATTATTCCAGTCTGGGAATTTCTGGCTTTAATGGAGTTCAATTTGTAAAAATTAAAACTCTGCAGGTTTTAATGACAATTAACATATCACAGTGGGCTGATAAATACACTTATCAAACTGTAGCAGCTCCGGAAGTCCTTCATGTTTGTCCTGCAGAGACACGGCGTGTACTAGCCAGCCATTTTACATAAAAAGCTGCTGTAAAAATCAAATGCCTTTCATCACAATAGTCACCGGACATCTCCCCCAAACAAAGCGGTGAATGCGCCGTACAACAAAGGCTTTCCGCAGGTTCAGGAGGGGTGTTTGAGAGGAGGCTGGCGGAATTAATGAACTCAGGAAAGCCATAACAGCGCTGTGAGTCAGACGAGGACGTTGTAATGGGTGAGATCTTCACAATGATTTGAAGACAAAGGAAAGAAAAAAAAAAAAGCTGTTTTGTTTGTGGAGTGCTTTTCATGACGTCAAACAAAACAAAGTCGCATGATAAAAGAGAAGGCAATACTACAGCAGCATAAAAACATAGTCAATAAAACTATTGACCAAGTAGCTGTAGTAATAGAATGTGAGAATTGAAAATAATTTTGTTGGGTCATGGTGACAACTTCGTCCTCATCCCTCGCCCTCCCCATGTAACTCCACTGTTACTGCTATACCGCACCTGTCCACTAGTTGTCTCTGTAGAGTTATTAAAGAGGACATGTAGGTTGTTTCCATAGCATTTTGATGTTTTTCTGTCCTGTCTTTGTTCTGATGAACCAGCTGTATGTTGTCCGCTTGTCTTAATAACAGTTTTAAAGGATAGCTCTGGTTTATTTCAACCTGGCGTATTTCCCATAAATGTGTGCTAACTCTGCACTGGCCAGCTTCGTTATAGAGATTCTTGGAAACAAAGACTCAATCTCAAATTACATATATCAGGGCAAGCTGTGCAAGCCTCCTTTAACTTTCCAAATACACCAAAAAAAAAAAAATGAGTTGAAAGATGCTAAAGTGGTTTGTAAAGCTGAGGGAAACTGCAGGGTTGTGGTATCAATTATAAATGGATGCATATAGAGTAATGACTTTGTTTGAGCGTAATAAAAAGAAGCTGTTTTCATTATAGGTTAATTTCACAGTTTAGAAACCACTGCAAATGGTAACCTTTTCACTGAAGCAGTGCAACATGTCAGATTTGCACTACAGACTGTACACTTCACTGTACACTGTACAATTCTGTCATTTTTATGCTTATTTATTTTTTATATTTATCTTAACTACTATCTACTATCCATTTGGTTTCCTGTGCTTTCTTATATTCACCTTGTGAGTATTAATTTTATATGGATGGATATTAAGAGAGCACAACATGCCAGGCATCTGATTGTATAGCTAAACTCACTCTGTGCATGCACAGCTTTGAATCTTGAATCTAAACGGTCATGTTCTCAGCTGCAATTTTAAAATTAAAGTTTTGATGATTTGTGATTGCTGCATCTTCGAAATGATTCTGATCAGTCATGCCTGATGTGTTGTTAACCTAGCCTCAGTTTACAAATCTCATGAATGCTATTAAGCATTTGAATAAACTCAATTTCCCTACTTAGCACGGATGCCAATATTTTCTGCATCATCCTCAGAATTGATTGTATCAAGCGTGTGTATATTGTACAAAGGTGGGCCTTCAGTGGAGCGGCAGTCTTGCCTATTGAGAGCTACGCCTGCCACAGTAGCATGACTCCATTAACAAATGCAATCTCAGAGATCATAACTAATCTTTGGAATTAATTAAAAATATTTTTTTTTCTGTGCATTTGTGTAACTGAGCTAAATTCTGAAAATCAACAAGATACTCTCCCCTTCTATTTATAATTGTTTCATTATGCACAGCCATGGGTGTTAACTCGGAAGAATTGATTGTAGCAGCTGGCGATGAGGCTAGCGTTGACTCTGGCTGGAAATTGTCAGGCTCCAGTTACCCACTGTTTCCCAGCCACTCCAAACTGTCCAGGCAACAGACTAATTAGTTTCCCAATTGCATTTTCAGGCAAATAACCACTGCTTTAAAAATAATCATCACCATCACACTGCATGACCAGTAAAGGCTTCTCTTATCTCTCTGCTGTACCTTCACACCATGTTGTTGCTGTTAACCTTAACACAGAGATAATGGCAGCTCTTTGCCACAACATGACATTTACCTTACAATCAATAACACTGACAATAAAAATAACTTCAATCTCGAAAACCGGAAGGTTGCCGCCGGGGTCGCGCCCCCACCCCTCTCATTCCTCCCCCACACCTTCGTTACGGTTTGCTTTTATTGCCCCGCGTCACTGCTTGATCCTCCCGCCTCTGTATTTTTTCTTTTTCGCCCAGCCCGAGCCGACTGACACGCTGACACTAACAAGCGGCGCGCCTCGGATCTCCTCAACCCCGAGTGCCATAAACGCACCTGGCTTTGATGCGCGGCGCAGGCACAACAAGTCATTTAGCCGTTTTGGTTCATTGAGCAGGCCGTTCGTTAGTTAGCCCCAGGGTAAAGCTGTCTGCAGGAGGCAGGGGAGAAAAGGAGGTTTGTGCTATTCCCTAACGCTTAAAAAAGAAGTTTTAACCTTTGTATTATGAGAAGAAATAATAATGCTGCACATGTCAAAGAGAGTGAAGTGTTAATTTAATGAGGAGGGCAGTGGACTAATTGCAATTTTCATGTGTTTGGTTTAAATCTCTGACTTATACTCTAAATTTAACATTAATTCCTAATTATTGCTTGGAGTTCTTATTCACCTTTTTTCACTCTGTTTTTTCCCTCTCTTTTCCCCTCAAGAGGCCTTGAAGGCGTTATGCTCGGACGACCTCATTGTCGAAGTGTTAAACACAAAAAAAAAAAATCAACACTTAATAAGCAAACTAGATAAATAGAAGCATTACAGCAAAATATTTGCCGGATATGACACCTTATTAAAAAGGTTACCTTGCTTTGTTTTTCTTCGCCGTGAAGAAGTGAGAGAGTACTGTGCAATGAAATATGATGTTATTACACCTTTCAACCAATTCTCAACCCAAAACCGCATTACAGTTGGACAGATACGTCACCTGTGTTGAGTGATGTTGCCTCTGTGTCTGTATTGCAGAATGTTTAACCTTATTCTGCTCACCTGAAAGGACATACAATGTAGCAGAGATTGTAATTTATTTAAATCTAATTCATGTTCTTTCAGATGGATGAAACGGCTCAGGAGTTTTGACATCGGGGCCTCTGTGACCTTCTGACTTTGGACCATAGATTTCCTCCATCACTGCGTGTGTGTGTACATTGTGTGTTTTTGTGTGTATGATAATATACTGTACTTCTTGCTAATAGCTGAATATAAATTAAAGGAACACTCCACTGATTTTACTCAGGATAATTGGTTTACTCTGTGGAAACAGTTATATGATGTTTACTAAGCCTCTGGAGAGCATCTATTTAAACATGGTACTGAGTTGCATTATGGGAAAATGTAAACCCTACAAAACTATTAAAAGAAATGCAATATTATGTAAGTAAATGTAATAATTCACACATAACGTGTATCTTTCCTGCCCTTATTGATTGAGGCCAGAGGTCGTGGTCACATGCAGAGCAGATACTAGTAAGAAGCAGCGGTGCACTTTCCCAGACGTAAAGTTGGTCTTGCATATATCTGAGGCGTAGTAGTGTTGTAAATGCGTGAAAGAAGCACAATAAAAAGATGCCATGTGTCTTGGAATTTAGTCATAAAAATGTAGTCCAACAAACGATGGAGACAAACCACCACAAGGACAATTTTAGATACAAGTTTCTACAGAAATATGTAAAACAGCAGATACTGAAATCTGCCAGTGCATCTGTTCCACACATATGTGCTACGTTATGTGTTGTTACTGCGTAACCTAAAGCTGAATTATGTGTGAAGTAAAACAATGCGAGCGATATCCACGTTTTTATAATGTGAAATGTTTTTGTAAAGTGGCATCGACAGAGTAACAATGTTACTGCACACATCACCAGACACGTGACACTGTATCATGACCCAGATGAAGCTGATATACTGTTAATGCCAGGTCACAATCACTGCTTACTATAGCTGGACTTGATGCTGGAATTATCTAGTGTATCAGTCTGTCAGGGGATGAGAACTGTGGTACATTAAAGCTGGTAACTTTAAACTGGCTCAGTGCCATAGCTAGTGCAGCTGCTGCCACATTGCTGTCTGTTGTAGAAAAGAGACACCGCCGTCTCTCTTTATCTTCCTTGATATGATAGTTGTTACAGCCATTAAAGCACTGAGTGTGTCCCTGAGAAATGTCACATTCCTGTGGTAAAATTCTAAAAAATGGATCTGAGTTTCAAAATAGGCCCTCAAAACTTTCTAGGTATAGCTTCCATTTAACATCAGGCCTACAATAATGTGTTCCTCTTTCAACTCAACACAAACAAGGCCAAAGTGTGCACCAAATGAGCTGCAGTTTTAATTTTCTCTTCGTATTAACTCTTCCATTAATCACCTCGCGTCATTTCTGTGCATGTGTGGGTGCGCTTTGCGCACGTGCGAGACAGTGTCATCCGTGAACACAGCGGCCCTCTAGATCATTAATCAACTCAAGGCGAGCCAGCCAGGGGCTTCCAAAATGTCAAGGGGGGAAGCGAGAGTTTGCTGCGCTCTGCGCTGCTGCGTGCTCCTACACCAGGGAGCTGATCGCAGCTCATCACTCCCATCGGTCTCTGATGGTGGGGAAGAGCGGCAGGATAGCAGGAGAAGAGAGGATGTGTGTGTGTGTGTGTGAGTGTTGGAGAAAACCCAGTAAATCTGCAGGAGTTGGCCAAGTTAATCACGAAAAACCAAGCACTTTCCTCAATATTATGCCAGGCTAAAATTAAACTTTTAACAGCTTTGTAAACTGTTTTGAACTCATATCAGAAAGATAATAAGATTTCACACTGAGTTAGAAAGTAGCTCTCGGCTTTTATTTTGGTGCAGCGCAGGTTCCAAGCATCTATTTAACATCACAATGCTTGCTGTGATAAGGTGACAGTAGGAAAAGAGCGAAAGGAACATTAAGGCGAGGAGAGAAGCGGTGGTGCGCAAAAAAAAAAAGCCAGTGGATTTTACAGAAGGCCAACAACCTGTCAGTTTAAAAGTGGTAAACACAATTTTGAATACTATTAATCTCAGAGCATGATATTGAAAATCAAATTGGGGATGAAAAAAGTCATGAAGGGCAATTCTGAGCGTAGAGATTCAATTCTCATTTTCTGAACAGAAGTTATTTGACAGTGACTTGATTTTTTTTTTTTTTTTTTGCTGTTAAAGAGCAGAGGAGGTGCAGAGACTGAATGGAGAACTGTAACAAAGAAAAATACATGAGCAGGGAGGATAAAGTCTGAGGTTGGCGACAAGAGCAGAGGTGAGTCTCTTCTACTGATAAGGAGACACTGCAGAGCTGTCAGAGATTATGAAGATTCTGGCAAGCTGTAGCACTCATCATTTTGTGGGGGAATTCCAGTTTTAATTTTGATGTTTTGGCCGTCATCCCTTATCTGTCACAGTTTCTAAACCGACTTCCTGCAGGGTATCTGGCTTGAAAAGGGTTTGAATATTTTCTCCTGCTGGTATTAGACAGTAATGTTCATTATACAATGTTTTTGTGTCCAATTTCTGGCTGTCAGGAGACATTATACACCTATAATCTAAAAGTAGGATTGTTTCGACAGTGGCTTTTTCTGTCACCATCAGACTTCCCATCAAGTAGCTACAGTAGCCAGGAAGGTCATCGTCTCATAATGAGCAAGTGTCGATTTTAGCAAAAAATTAACCTAAAATGAATGAATCATTTTATTGGATAGATGGTTAATCCATCAGTCCATTTTATACTGCTTATCTGGGTTCAGGTCACGTTCATTTAATTAATGATATCATTAGGAAATATTGTTTTATACTGCTGGGAAGTAGAGAAAAAAGTCCTATAATGATGAATAATTGTAGGCTGTATTATCCCTACTGGCTTTCCTCCATTCTTTCATATTCTGGGCAGTATGACCGTGAAAGAGGTAATAAATTGTTCTCTATGCGGTATTAAAAAGGTCTTAAAAAGTCTTATTTTTACCTCGGTGAACCCTGCAGAAACCCTGTCCTGGTTCAGTGTTGAGCGACCATGCTTTCTGGTGATTGTGTGTGAACAGTTTTCCTGTGAAACGAGGGATTGTTACCAACATTTTGGATTCGCTCAGTTTTAGCTTTAACTTAAAAATGTAGTTTAGATAACTTGCCCCATTTGACTTCTTTGTTGGCCATAATTACTAGAAATATATATATTTTTTTACCAAATAATTCCAAAAAAGTCTTCTTAGACCAATGTTGCCTCTGAGCTAAAGACAGTTAGGTGATATATTTTTAATAATTCCGCCTATATATAAATTACTTGACAGTCATCAGCCGTTGCGCCATTATTTGTCCCAAGAAGTTTAGTCGATATTAACGGGTTCTGGAGGATTTGGTGGCAATGATTTTAAATGCCAAGAGTTTGCCCTTAACTTAGGGTTTAATGAAGTGATATTGAGGGGTAGAGAGAAAAAAGAGGAAGGTGGAGACGGAAAGGATTGGTGTGTGTTTGGGCTCTAGAAAGCAGAAGAGCATTTGTGTGGAATAAAGCTGTTTTAGATACAGCATGTCACACTGTTAGGAGAACCAGAGTGGATACATAGGGGAAAGCTGTGCTGGCTGACAGCTAGCCTGAGGTCTAGCATAAATAAGGGATGGTTAAGCCGAGCAATACACAGCTCGCCTCATGTGAAATAACCTAGAGGGGTTTAACAAGGCTGTGGAATTCGAGTTTCTGTATGTCTGTGAATGTGTGTGTGTGTGTGTGTGTGTGTGTGTGTGTGTGTGTGTGTCAAGGCAAGTGGGCTTTGGATACACAAGGCATAAACAAATGAAGAAAGAGCACTAGTGCTTAGAAGTTGGGTCCCTCCCTCCAGGAGATTGTTTGCCCCTCATGCATACTGTACACAAAAACACACACAAATAAAGCTGCACACACACACATACACACAGGAATAATGTCTTCCCATCTCACCATAAGAGAAGACGAGCAAACTATGCACTGTGATTTTTGTTTTACCTCATTCATCAACCATGAATACCCGCGCACACTCCCATCTCATATTTGTCCCCATCCTTCGCACCGGAGTCGGCCATTATCTTGGTATGCCCTTGTTTGAGTGTGAAACATTTTCATCTGCTATGACTCATTGCTTTGAGAGTATACCAGCTGCCCAATGCCCAAGTGTGTGATCATGACATAAAGCGTACGGAGGCAAGCAGTGGCTGGCTGGGAAGCCTCAGCAATGCACTAATTAAGCTTCTAACAGAGAAAAGGCAACAGGCTTGAACTGCAGATGGTGAGCGAGGGGAAATTGTCACAATGTAGGCTCTTGTTTCTGTCAATAATATATGCACCCTACAATCTTTGCACATTGGTTGGTTATAAAGTGACTGCCTGGTGAATGATGCTCTGGCCTCCCTCTGTTATTAACACGCCATTAGTTACCCAGGAGTGAGGCTCCCTACAGCTCTGGTGGAGTTTCTCAGCTGGGCAACAGTAGGTTTCTGTGGTTGCCACAGGCAGCCTCCAGGTGTGAATGTGCTTAACTGCAAAAAAATGTGCACAAGCTCAACCCTTCCCCTGGAATAATGAAGATCAGAATGATCTGTTTATGCTCATCTGGGAAGCCATTATCCGATTAAGTTCAAATGCCAGCTCATGCTGCGCTGCAGTGCAGCGCCGTTTCCTGCTGGAAACACCAAATAACTGTCGGCTTGTTTCACTTATTGATTCAATAATTTCACTCAACTGTTATTTGAATTACATATTTCCTGTCTCCTGGTTAAATTAACCCATGAACAAGGAGAACATTATATATGTAATAATATAGTAATATGTAATAGTAGTAATAATGATAATAGTAGTAAGTAGTCTGCATGATATTTAATTTGACCCTTGCAATGAATTGGAAGGTTTTCAATGACACATTAGTAAAAGATAGTAAAAGGTTAAAGGTCCCATGAAATGCTATAATTTGTTCCTTAAAGTTCACCACAGTGAGGAATCAGTACATGTTGACCAGTGTTATGTCAGTCACAGAGAGAAAGGTTGCTTAATTTTGTAGGATGGGTAGAGAGCTGCCACCTTGCAAGGCAGCTGGATTCACGAGAATTCATGAATCCATCTTGTCAGGCTTCAAGTTATGCTCTTGTTATGCTCCACCGGTGGTTCGGACCAATCAGTGTCGCAAATCCAGCTGCCTTGCAAGGTAAGATAGACGATGATAGACAGATGGTTCATCCAATCACCCGCCAAATACTTTTTTTGAAAGTGCCTGCCCTTTTCCAAACAGTTTCATTGGATGACTTCTCAGATGGTTCTGTGTAACAAACCGTCTGGCACGTCAGGTTAAGAGAACTGGGGTTGTTCGAAAAAAATTGTAACGGTTACAATTAATAGGATTTCATCTACAAGTGCAGCACTGAAGATGTATTAAAGGAAGAAACACTTTTCCAGGAACTCTCAGGAAATCTCTGTTTTATAGGTTATAGGTAACCTAGCAACTGAGTGTAACACAACTGAATACTATGTGAATTCACACTCTTAAAAAAACAAATTCAACCATATTTTAGTCCTTTTTCTTCTTAAAGAAGTCAGTGATCCACTGTTCTTTCCAGACAATTGTTCGAGATGTTAATTATTATGTTAATTAACAGTTAAAGTTAAGGTTAAAGTTTGTAGGCAGACAGCAGCAGCTAGTGCTCTGTTTATGTATATACACAGGATGTGTTCAGGCACAGTACTAAGTGTAGGTCACTCTAATTCTGGCAGCACTCAGAGCCCAATACACAATCACTGTAGTTGTGTGAGTAAAATGAAAAAAAAATGGAATTGAAGCGTAAAAATAAGTGTGGTTATGCATGTATAGTGAGAGTGAAACAAACACTACTGCCCATGTAGACAGCTGTAATGATTAAAATAGATGCATACCATTGAAAAAAGCAATGCTGACAGCTGGATTCTTAACTAACTAAATGTCTGTCTCATCCTAAATAAGCATTTGGCTGCTGGAATAAAAAAAACAAGAAAAAAGCTTATTTTGACTGATCAAAGAACTTCATTTGATAAGCTCTATTTGAAAATCTACACTATCTTTCCGACATTTGTTCACGCTTGGATCGCGTTTTTATCTTAAATGAAACATCTCCCACCCGCCATAAGAACTCCTGTCCAATCTGTGCCTCAGTAAATATCAGGTGTAAGTGTAGATAAGAATAACAAAATCCCTTTTTTTTTTTTTTTAATGTGCTTTGAGGTTTTTGCTGTGAGCGTGTATCTCTGTGGACAGCAGCAACCACCTTTCACACCGCACTGTCGATGCCCAAAATTTCAAATGTAAAGAACTTTATCGTGGCTGCCAAACATATGCTGGAGTTACCTAATCACTCTTCTTTCACCTTGTCCCTTTGAAGACACATTTTCATTCAGCTAAGACCACTGAAACTCTGTGATTGGCTGCTTTATAACACACACAAGAATAAAAAGATTTTTGAATATGCACCCATATAGTTGAAAAGCAACAGGTAACCTTTTACTTCCTTTCCTTTTCCATTACTGGAGTCCATCTCAAGGTGTGAAAGTTATGAGCTTCTGAGCTGATACCGTATGACACTGTCCAACCCCGGTGTTTGACACAAACCCTTTTTGGGCTTAACACATCTTAAATGCCTGTCAAATCCACTGTGACAAAGCAGCAGGTATTCATAGGCAATTCATCTGGAGCAAAAGGGCAACAAATCAGCCTCCATTTGCACGGCGCATTTTAAAAGGTCCGGCGAGGTAACCAGGCGGGGAAAGAAAAGTGTCTGTCATTGCAAATGGCACGCTGCAACTTCTCCACACGTGTAGAGGATACGTATATATTTCATGCTGGCATTTTAAACACTTTGTCTTCTGTTACGCGTATTTGAAGCAGAGCCTAAACACGGCCACGCTGTTATATGAATCCGGTTCTTGGATACTTTGTCCAGCAGACTTGAGTCACGCTTGAGTTCATCAAAAGTCTGGACCACAAAAGCAATACAAAGAGTAACTAAATACAAAGAGAGACAGGCATTTCCCACCAATATACGTGAAAATTAGAGTTGCAGCGTTGTATTATACAGGACATTATGCTGAGATGAGGAAATAATCTTGACTGATTACTCAGTATTCCTCTTGCTAAATTGGGTGTATAGCATCATTTGCGCCTTCAATGGAAGCCAAACACTGCCTTAAGTCTGCGGCCCAGTCGCTTGAGTTATTCACAGGAACGTTTAAATGACATTAAATGATTCACTGAAAGCTTTTCATTTCACTTGGTTGGCCTCAAAAAAAAATTCTTTTGTCAGTGACTCATAAGCTAAAGTGTGTCTTACCTATCTCTCTGTTTGAGGCTCCTCAGCGCTAATGATTTATGGGCGACACGTCCGGGCCTAATTGGATCTTTGAAATACCTATCCCCTTTGTCTGAAGGGCTTTCACAGCTAGGCGCTGCTGCGCTACCTTGTTGTGGCACTCCAGCTCGCCCTGCGCTTTCACTCCACTAATGCTAGAAACGGCCACCATTTCCACAAACAAACAAAGAAACGCACCCCACTTGCACTTACATTAGCCTATAGAGACGCTCACGCACCACCATGCACACACACACAAATCTCTCCCTGGAGAGTTGTTGCCAGGCAACAGGAAGCAACCCCCCCCTTCCTTCCTTCCTTCCTTCCTTCCTTCCTTCTTCCCTTCCGCACCCCCATTCCTTTTCTATTTATTATATCTTTCTTTTCTGAAGCTGCTGTCAAAGGTGAAATGAAGAGAAAGTCGACAAAGGCATCAAGGAAAAACACTATCTCCCTCTGGTGCATGTACTGTATGTCCATGTGAGCTCATGGAAATATGTATTGAATCAATTGTTATGGTTTTGATGCTTATATAGTTGGGATCTGAGCTGCCTACAAATGTGTATTTTGTAGACAGTCTTTTGATGTTGCAAAAGATACCGAACACATTTAAGGACAGAAATAAATGTTCTGGGACATATATCAAAAACCAGAAGTTATGACTCAGTCTTTCCAGTGAGCTGACTGGTCTGTAAGCAGGCAGACCCTCCGAACTGAACAGGTTCGCCATGCGGCATTGTAATCTACTCTGATTAACATTGAGCCAGCTTTGCAGCTTTGTGGTTCAATAACTTCTCAGTCCTCGCTCCTCCTCCTAGACTCAAAGGCCCCGGAAATCTATTTTCTCTATGAGCTCTTTGCTCTGGTGTTCATGCAGGATGTTGAAACAGTTTTGGTTGTTTCACGACAAGTTTTGTGCTGTTGTTGTAGTGGGCAGTTCGAAAAACCAAATAAAAGTTTGTTGACAGTTGGTGGGTTAATAGCTTGTGTAGGCGAACCACTGCCGGTCTAATTTGATTAAACCACACCCACACAGTCCTGAAGAAGCAGATTAGCTGAGTTGAGGTGAGTTTTTGAGTGTTTTTAACTCTTAATTAATAATAAAAAATAAAACTTTAATTGTTCCTCATTTAGTCATGAATATTTAACGTTATAGAGAAATACTTAAACCTGCATTAGCTACTTTTTCAACCACTTGGGGGCAGCAGAAATGAGCTGTAACCTCAATTCTTAAGGTAATTGGGGAACTCATTAGCATACCGTTTCCCATTTACACATCCAGGAGATATTATGCAACATTAGCATTCATTTGAAGTTGTGTGTCTGACCACCTGGTCCAACATTCACTCGACAAGCAACCTCTTTCTATTTTCACATAATGGTCTGATCCATTGTTTTTATAAAAATGTTGATTAGTGCTGCTTTAAGTTTTGAAAAAAAAAACAGCTTTTAGGGGCTTTAAATCTTGAAATGAAAAATGTAGTCTGGCTTAACTGGGCTATCCAATTATAAGAATCCCACACAGTAGATCCTCTTCTACAGTCACACTTTATAACTTAAGCTCATAAGAGAGGTGCATTTGTACACAAAACTCCACCTTGTGTAGCAAACTGGGAAATGAGCCGCTTCATTTAGCAAAGAGGTAGCAGACAGATGAAATGTTATTTTCTGCATATTTGTCCTATAACCCATATTCATCAAGCAATATTAAAATGTGCTTTACTGAGGAAGCTGCCTTCTTAGTCACCTTCAAATTTCCATCCCCAAATGAATATTATAATTAAAAAATAAAAACAGGAGATTGTTCTCCCATTTTCAGTCGTAAAGCAGCCCTCCCGTGTCCTTGAGCCCTCGCCAAGACTAATGACAAGCCTTGTTGTCTCTCCATTTGTTTTCCTTACGTCCTCTGCCGCGTCGAGACACAGCTGGAGAGAGATTACAGTTGTATTGTGTGCCGCCTGTCACTGTACAAATGCCTGTCATTAATTTCACAGGCAGAAGGCAATTTCGGAGAAGTGGATAAGTTCTGATGATGATGCGAGCTCGGTTGTACTGTCAAGCTGTGAGGCAAACAACAGGTCAAAGCCGTTTCTTCTCCTCATTCTAACATTTGTATCTGCTTGTTTGGATAAAAAAAAAAAAAAAAAAAAAAAACTATCTTTGACCTAGAAGTTTTGTGGTGTTACATCCTTTAATTTGTCTGTTGACAGACTTGAAATGTGTTTTTGAGTGTAAAAAAAAAAGAGCTGAGGAGGAGAGAGATGACTGATTGACATAGAGTGGAAGATATTATGAATTGCCGTAAGATCATTGCAACATTGCCACTGCCCTCTTATGTACTCATATAAATCACCTCATAAGCCTGGTGTTAAGGAGCTGTCAGCTGAAATCCGATGTCACTCGTAGATTTGTTCCTCCCATTCAGAGTGCTGCACACATTCATCCCCAGCCATGGCTGTCTCTTCCTCCTCCTCTCCTCTCTAATAACTCAGTGTGCATGATTGCACTCGGGCCATGATAAATGTAAAACAGGAGTTACAGATGGGACCAGGAGGAACGTGTTGTTTTTGAACCGTCTGCGTCACGCGGCTGTTGTTTTCACACCAGTGACGGTTTTTTCCAAAAACCACAGCCTCTAAATCCGCCGAGTCTTCCTCTTGCTGTCGCCGGCTGATGAGATTTGTGCCTACTCAGTCCAGCAGAAAACCTAGTAAGGTTTTACATATGATAATTAGAAATTTATATGAAATTTTCAACAATCTATTCTCTCTTTTTAACCCTTAAAACAGAGCCATCTAGACGCATATGCAACTGGTTTGGTGTCCATTACTATATACCTGGAAGCTAAAAGACTTCAGCTTTCCTCTATCTATATACTATGACATTTACTTTAGGAGTTAGTTTAAAGTTACAGTTCTGTCAGCTCTCCTCCATCTTTTCCATTGGTGCATGGCTTTTTATGAACCCACATAAGTACATGTGTTAAAATGTGAAATATACTAAAAGGAATTATTACTTTGGCTTGTATTATGTCCCTTTTCCACATCTCAATGCCCTTCCTCCCATGGTTTTTAGGTTTGGGCTAAATAAAAGACTTTTTAATATAAGGTCTTTTTATAAGCTCTCAAATATATGATTTATTTTCCCTCTGGAAATTAGTTTGTGTGAGTCTCACATTCTCTTATATGATGGATAGACGTTTACAGTACATGCATACGATGAAGTGGAGCGAGAAATGGTTTTGTAAGATACAGTTTCAACCTATCCATCAGCAGTCTTTAGTAGCCGTTCATCATATTCCCTTGATAGATGGGATGTTTTTTT
Organism: Scomberomorus guttatus; assembly: GCA_038419695.1. Classification (NCBI taxonomy): domain Eukaryota; kingdom Metazoa; phylum Chordata; class Actinopteri; order Scombriformes; family Scombridae; genus Scomberomorus; species Scomberomorus guttatus. The sequence goes on along the minus strand of CM076468.1, from coordinate 7,856,695 downwards.
CATCAGAAGTTGGTCATTTCAACCATATATGTAGCGATCTGTTTTGATTTTTCAGTGCTAACTAGTTTGCCCGCCCTCTCAATTGGAAACACAAGGTGACTCAGAAAAGTGGGAAACTGAGGCATGTTCTAATCCGTCAGCCAACCATAGCTCAAACATCATATTTTCCTCCTTAAAACAAACATGTCATAAGATAAGTCAAATCCTACTTTCTATTTTTTTTCTAATTAGCTGAGTTACTCCACAATCTTTCCAGGTAGCCCGTGTAACAGCAGGAACCCTGTGATAGAGTTAGTCAACCCAGAAAGTGTCCAGTAAGACCAGTTTAACCTACAGTTTGACTCAGGATTTAAAAATAGATATATATATATATACAGTACCAGTCAAAAGTTTGGAAACACTTTCTCAGGAATGAGAGGTGTTTCCAAACTTTTGACATGCTATAGTGGTCAGGGAAAATCTTTCTGTGGTCCCAAAATACACTGCTTATAATAGCTTGACGGAGTATATGAGTATGTATTTTTCTTTTGCAAATAACTTATTAAATCAGTTAAAAATGTTTATCTTTCATTGGTTTGATTATTATTCTTTATGGTCCGTTTAATTAAATGTGACAGTGCATTTAAAATATGTTAAAAATATGGTATATTAAAAGGGTTTATCTTCAAAAACAGGTGTTCCAAAAGTGGAGGGAGAGGGTCGTCTCTCATTTGAACCAAAGTGGTATATATAATTTATCTACCAGACTATTATTGGTGGATATCAAGGAGAACACTGTATGAGTCAGAATTTAGTTGGCAGTGGTTGGTGTTTTGCCCTGTTTAAAAAAAAAAAAAAAAAAAAAAAAATCTTTCAGTATTCTCACTCCGGGCATGATGCCCATTTCTCTGTGCAGCACATCGATAATAAATAATCCATTACACCTCTGCAGCTTTTACAGAAACAACTAAGAAACTTGTCTCACAAATTTCGCAACACGCTGATGAGCGCCTCTGTATGTCTGATCGTCTGCCCTACTTTGCCGTGCATTTTAATTGGGTGTAAGTGCAGTGAACAAGTGCGACTGCAACAGTCAAAGTTGAAGCGCTTCAGCGGCCTGTCTCTGGAGCGGCAAGGCGCCTTTCCTCCAGTGCTCTGCAAATCTACAGGCCTGACAAATCCTTATTAGGGGCTTCTACTGTACATCACTACAGTATGTGTGTGAGTGTATGTGCGTATGGGGTTTATGATTTTGCACTACCGGCCAGGGAAGCCTATTTGACCAATTAAACCAGGATGTATTTGCTCTGTGTGTGTGTGTGTGTGTGTGTGTGTGTGTGTGTGTGTGTGTGTTTGGGTGTGTGTGCATGTGTCTTCTGTGTGGGTGTGAAAATATTTAGAATCCTCTTGACACCCAATTAGAGAGCAACCCGACATGACCTCCAACTTCAACAGACACCAAAAAGCTCACTTGAAACAACAACTTGGAACTGCTTGACAAAATGGCCCCACTAATGAGCGCCTGTAAACACAACTTTATTCTTGCTGATTGGTATTTAAAAAAAGGAAAAAAAAAAAATACAGTGTGTGTATGACTTTAATGACCATGCCGAGACTGGTCCTTGGACATTTTGACTACATATGCCCCTGGCCCACAGCAGTATTGAACAGTGCACCGTGTATTGTTCTCAAGACTTCATCGTTTTCAGTTGTTACTTTATTATTACGTGTCCTGCTAGAGGACATGTAATAATAAAGTAAAATGTAATAATAAAATGAATAAATAATGAGCTGTATGTGAGCTGGTTACAGGTGTTGAAGTTCCACCAACAAGAGGACATATTTTAGATACAGTAATTACACATCTAATGAAGTCAGTTTTGCCAAGTTGATTCTCTAGCTTAATGTCATTGTAGCAGAAGTTGGGCCTGACCTGAACAGACCCTAATAAAGACAGAACACCAACACCAGCAGCAGCATGATGCAGTACCAATTAATAAGGAGTCGCGGTCAACAAGCGTGGCAACAAAATGATACTGTCTTAAGGACAAATGTAAAGTCATAGAAACTAGTTGCAAAAATAATTTGTTCTCATGCTTCAAAGATTCATTTATAGAAATAATTGAAAGTTCCATTTTCACCTCCAGCACCAACAATAAAACATTCTGTAACTGAGTGATAGTTAATGTCTGTCAATTCAATTCTAAAACATTACAATTACATGTTCACCCCATCAGATATTGTTTTTGAATGGATAAAGTACCAGTGTAAAACTGACTTCTGCATGGAGTGTTGCGTTATGGGTTGTTTGTAGCATCAATGTTGCCAGGCTAGCGAGTTTCTTAAAGTCTGTTTATAGTGAGTGTGTTAAAGTCAGTCAGCAGTAAAAGTGTTTTGTTAGTCCAGTTTAACCTGCAGGAGTTTCTGAAGGCTCATGTAATGTGTTTTTCTGCCACGGAGGAAATAAATTCATGACGACTGAAAATGAGTCCAAAGCGTCTTCCGACATCTCTAGTGCAGAAACGGAATATGTCAAGCCGCCAAATACCACTGTCACAGATGATAAGGAGCTCAAAAAGACAAACATGAAGTCTCATAAATGCTAAGTGGGGGTCGTTTTATAATCGGGGTCGCCTTATATTTGTATTATTATTTATATTTGTACCTCGAGCCCAGGTATGTTATGCCATCGAGAGCTACTGTGACTAAACACATTGAAGAACACTCTGAGGAGAAGAAGGATGAGCTAAAAGTCAAGCTAGCTCTGACCACCGACTGCTGGACAGCTCTCACAAACGAAAGCTACATCACAACTTTTCTTAAAAATGAACCGGTAAATGGGTACCAGTCTGTCAAGAGCAAAATTAACCGAAACTGACATCCCTAACACCACTGCTGCCATGACTGCCCTGGTCCCTGGCTTCCTCTCCAGGTAGAGGGGCGGCTCTCTTTTCTCTGGCCCTGCCGGGGCAAAGTGCTCCGCTTCTGAAATGCTCCCAGTGGGGTACGATAATGCTGTGCAAAGGACGGAACAAAACCGCATCACAGCCAGAACAGATAGAAGTAAAATGAGACTGAGTATAATTTGGATGTGGTATAACTCGGTTCCCGGGTTGGGTCTTAATTCCTTAGAACTGAGGGGAACCCACGAGGACTACTGTTCATACAGACCAAGGCCATCCAGCAGAAACCTTTTGTCCAATGTGACTGAATTTATTATTTGGCAATGTGTAAGCTGCTTCAAATAGACACCCATGTATCTTATTAAATGTTACAAATCAAAAGGTCTTCAATGCCACGTTCAGTGGAACTGCTTATCCTCAAAAGACACTCCACAAGAAAGTAAAAAGGTTGACGGTTTTGTTTCTTTCTTCGATAAATCAAAAGCGGTTGGCATTTGCCTTCAGCTGTCATGTCAGTGCTGCATGCTTAGCTATGAAAAGCTCTGTCAGCCTTCATAAGTTGTCTTAATTTTGCTTCCGTTCGTTTAATTCAACCTTCAATCATCTGTCAAGTGATTCATCAGAGTAGTGGCCACTTTGATTACACTTAAAGTTGCTATTTTAGGACATGTAATTTGTTACCCACACATTCTTTCAAACTTTTATATTGTCACTAACAGAGAAAATGTCTGCCAGCACCTCCGGAAAATGAAAAGTTTCCTTTATTGTAGTGGGGAGTCTGCCGCCTCCTGAAGTGATGAAACTGTAAGTGAGTCAAACTCCCCAGAACCATGACATGAACTTATTGATCAAGACACAGAGTCAGCTCCCCGCCGACCGCTCCGGTCCAGTCTGGACGCTTATTTCTCTCATTGATCGCGCTCATGAAAACGAACAAAACTAGTGATCAAAGCAGACCCGGGAGTTCCCATGGCCACAGTCTTCAGATCACAGAAGAGGAGCACGTCTGCGGGGAAGGAGGGAGGAATGCGGTCGGGGGCTGGAGGATGAAACGGAATATGAATCAGTCAAATGGAGATCAACTCTGCTGATCCTGCTTTTTGATCTTCATTTGGGTAATATATACGACTCCACACAGGCAGCGTGAGGGTACTGTATGTCTGTACACACTCTACAGTATGTATACAAACACATATGCGGCCACACAGGCACACTGACAGTATTCAGATCATTTCTTTTGCACATCTATTTTCTCTGCTTCAAGCTCACCACCAGTCACCTCAAATCAAATCACGGTCTTGGTTTTGGTACTTAAAATGCAGATTCTTTGGATGTTTGCTAGCAGATTTATATGTACAATATGCAACTTTTCACCTTGAGGCAGCGTATTGTTAGCATATCTCCTTCTCAGTCGTAGGTATCTGCATATATAAAGTCATCACAGAAGCTGACAGTGGACACATTTGCAATTAAAATAGCAACACCAGTGCTTGCTTTGTTTTTGAATAATTCTGCTCCACATTTAGCTCTGCTGATATTGTGCTTCCTACATGCTGTAAGTAAGTGTATTAGGTTTATATTTACTGTTATTTTAATGGGGAAAAACGTTTTACAGCTGATGATATTAATATCTATATTGACTTGTTATATAATTTTATGGGGCTGAAATTCAAGAGACAAATAGGCCACTCCACTGTAATTAATCAAGTGTTTATTAAAGTAGCTGTAATGTGATGTATGTAAGAAGCACTAACAGGCCTCTGCACAAACACACACAAGACAAAGCTGCATGAAGTCATACCTGCACAGTTAACACACACCTGTGCACACATTCTGTATATGCACACCAAATAAGCATACACATACATACTGTACACCCACATACACACAGTGCCTAATTATTAGAGTGCTTAAAGTTGCTGACGGACCACTTTTTCACTCAACCTTTTCAACTCCCATCCACCCAATCCATCAAATCTCCCCGAGCGTCACACCATCACGGAAAGCAGCTATTGTAGCCCGGGCTGCAAGTCGATAAAAACAGATGATTACAAAAGGGATTATAATCATTTGAAAGCGGTTTCGAACTGTATTTGTCGGCTTTGTTAGAACCGCTGATCCCAGATCACAGACCGGCGTCTCTTTGACGGCCACATTCATAAAGATGTTAAGAATTAACTGCTTTTTAAAAGCTTTGGGTTCCTTCAAAAGAACAGATCAAACCAAATAAATAAATAACGATTAGTATAGCAGTAATAATAATTCATAACTTTTGCAGAGTAAAGACTATAGTGAAAATTGAATTTTGAAAGGGTGTGCTGTTTACATTTGCATGCAAATGAAGATACATGGTGAGTTTACAGCAATATGCTTTTTCCTTGGGCAACACATTGCAAATACATTTTGACCTAACTGGAGTTTTTCCAGCTCACTTTGAAACTAAATCTGCAAGAACTCTTCTGGTAGGCTAAGTGGCGTATCAAAAGAAGCATGGAGGGGAAATAATATTATATGCTAATAGAAGAAAGCTTGTGGGAGCAAAGGCTTAAGTCTGGCAGATAGAGAACTAATTTTACTTGTATTAATCAAACCCAAACTCATCATCATATGATCTCAAAGGCAAAAACTCCATCAGTATTCATGCATCCACACATGTAATAAGCGCAGGTCCCTGTAGGACTTTTGTTAGCGGAAACATTACTAAATCAAGCATGCTTTCTATAACGCCAAACACAAGAAGCAAAGGTTGGCTTATTGACACCACTTAAAATAATAGATGTGTTTATTTGCGTTTCTGCAACGGACACCCAGGGTTAATAAATGTCTGCATTCATCTGGCAATAATGGCCACAACAGGCTGCAATCATTAATATGGATTGGGGTGCATGTCATGTATGAGGGTGTCAGCAATAAAGCTTCCTTCAGATGGAGCTGATGCATTAACACATGCAGGGTGACAGAGGTTTGTTGTTTGCTGAGATTTAAAATGTTTTGATCTCATTATGGAACTGAAATGTGAAAAAGCCACCAAAAAATACTTTTAGATTTTTAACTGTCTATATAGAAATAGCTTTGGATGAAGCAGGACTTTGAATGATTTTAAATCCACATTTACTTTTAACAGCAGACTCTGCATCATTTAAAAAACTATGGTAGAATCTGACATTGAGAACATTGCCAGAACACTTTAGTGAATTTCTCCCATAAACCATGCTGATTTGTTATTGCACCTCTCAGTGTTATTGCTCCCTCAGAGGTGTCAAAATATATTGCGTGCATGAAATTTCTGTACACAGACTAATAAAAAGTTGGATGGCAGTTTTTTCTATGTTAATGTTTGCAGTGGATGCATGGGTTTTTGTGTGTGCGTGTGTGTGTGTGTTATGATTTGATGGATAATCTGTGGAAAAAGTCGAAATAGATAAGATAGACTGCCAGATATTACAACCACATGACAAGCTATCATCATGTTCTTCACTGTGGAATTATTTTGAATTGGTGTGAAATGAGAAGCCAGTGAGAGAAGCTTATGGCAGAAAAAAAAAGAAAGAAAAGTTGAGTTTACTTTGAAAATGACATGGATAAGATAAATGGAGGGTTGGTCATGAAATCGCCTTTACAGTTACGGGATCAAATGGTGCCCCGGGCCAGGTAGAGGTTAAATATCCTCAATAGTTATGGCCACAAGGGTAATTCACCCAAGCCTGATGATTCAGGGGAAACCTCATTAACCAGGTTATCCTGCAGCCTCTTAAATTAGGAGCCATGCCATTTTCAGTAGGCACCAGGAGGGTGACCTCAGACCTCCTGATCTGCAGTCAAACGTTCTGCCTCTACATCCCCAAACGCATCAGGCTGGAGACATTAAACCTCTGAGCCAATTTTGAAAATGCATTGCAGCACACACATATATATAGCACATTACACTGTGTGTGTGGTGCAGTACATTTTCAAAATGATCTACTCGCTAATGATTGTGATTAGACATGGAATTCACTGTACTGATAAATTAGAGGAGTTACCAATAACAACAAAATATATGTATATATTGTTATCATTGATATAATGTGAAATAACTCTGAAATAACTCTTGATACAAACAATAGTACAGTATGCAGTATGTATAATATAGTATGTATAGTAGTATGTATAAGTTCACACATTTTATTCAAATGTGTAAACTCATTAGCTTTGTCTGTAATAGTAAAATAAGATCAACCTGAGACATTGTTTCCCCTCTTCAGTAACACTTTATTGAATGAAATGATCCTGGCGAAATCTTAAAAAACACACTATAAACAGACTTGAAGACACTTGCTAGCCTCGCAAGTACAGTATACTTCTCCAACTAGACCTGTGAATAGTCACTATGTCACCAGGCTTTTAAGTTTTTATGTACATAGTCTTGTACCTTTGACTTTTTATCAAAGAATCAGTTGTTTATCTTTTGTACTGTTGATTTAACAGAACAGTTTTATGCCTTTCTGGGCCTTTAGGGAGCTCCAACTGCCAGTCACCTAACGTTGGGCCTCATGCAAGAAGCACTCGTACGAACACATTTGTTCTTAAAATGCACGTACGAGTGATTTAAGTTGCATTCATCAATTGTCTCGTACTTAGAATTTTCTCTTAGGTGCAAATGAAATTTACGAGTGGTCCAGACCTGTCGTATGTGTCATGAATAGATCATCTCTGCCTTTCTTTACTGGGGAGAAACGGTTGTTTGACCTACAATTATAATGCCCTTAATCTGAATTCATTTTGAATTTGAGTTTGAAAAAATTCAACCTCAGTGCAAAATGTATATTCTGTTTAGCATATTTTCTTCATCATGGCTGCCAATTTACTGAAAGATTTGTAGATTTTATGAATTTTTATGGCCATATTTTGGCGCAGCAACTTCGACATTTCAGTAGTTGTTGGAAACTTCCCTCACTCCGACAGCTGCCTCTGGGTCTCTCTGCAGGTCTGTGTCCAGTATCATGTTGTGCTGCAGCCGACAGTGTGACATCACCCACTGTAGACTATAATATTCTCCTCTATTATCTCTGTGACTGTCACATCACCGCCACAGGCCCATTGTCTACAAGAGAATAAACAGAAAGTTGATCAGTGTGGTATCAGATAATCATTGGTGACCATTAGTCCCAACTAACTCTAACATGTTTGAATCAATATGATTGTACTGTGTGTACCAAGCATAGAATATCATGGATATACATCTACTAAAGCATTGATGCCATAAAACACCTGAAATATTCACAATAAAACCTTTGAACTAGTGACATGAAAGAGACATAAGAAAGCCTTGCAATGTGATTATTTGGTAAATGCTTCTGTTTGCGTGCAGGTCAGGGAGCACAGAGAGAAGGGAGCATGCTGGCAGAACGCTGACAGATTGGATGAGCCCTCCGAGCGTGCCCTCCCGCAGGGTGTGTGCGTGTGTGTGTGTATATGTGTGTGCGTGCATGTGTCAACCCGGCTTCACAAAATGTTAGCATCAGTAGTTTGCTCTTCAGCGAGGAGGGGATCTGTCCAGTTTTGTCCCCGGACACTTTCGCAGGGGGTCCGGAAGTCACACTCCAAATAGAACCGACTGACAAGAGCTATTAACGGAACTGTTTTGTTTAAAGTTTGCATACAGATCTGGCACTTTTTTCGCCTGTTGTCACACTGGATTCTAAAGCTGCTCGCAAACATTTGCTTTATACACTCGTGTTCTTTTCTGCTGTCTGTCAGCATGTTTAGTTGCTGTCCCAGCTCAAATATCATTTGCAAATAATTAGGCTAGCGGTGTTTGCTTTAATTTGCACAGATCATCATCTGAGTGTGGCTTACAACAGGGCAATACTAAATTAACTCTCACGACATATATATATATATATATCAGCTCAGCTGGTAGAATGAGCTGCGATATGTATGTGTATGAGTGAAAAAGATCCCTTTATACAAAAGTTAGCCATTATTTGTCACAATATTGCACTTTATTCCATTTTATAACTGCCATGTTGTAGTGGTTAGAAATCGCAGATATCTCCAGCTCAGAATTACAACTAGGATGTTGATATGATTTTTCACACTCTGCCACTTGTAATTGCAGTCAGAATATTATGTTGACTCATTTTATTGTCACTTTGGAATAATTTGGTGTATTTAAAAAACAAAAGAAAACCAAAAAAAAAACATCAGCGCTCGTGTATATACACATAAAAAAAACTGTAGTTCACATAATTGTAATAGAGCTTCATGCAGCATAAACAACTGATGAGGGTCGGCAGCAGAACGAGCCGCGCTTTCAGGAGTACGTGCTACATGCCGTCATAGATATGGGAACAAATGAGTTTTGAGCCGCACTAGAGGCAGTTTGAAGCAAACCAAGTACATGTTTGTGAACCTAATTTCAACTGAGAACCAGTCAACCAATTTACTAATTATTTAGAATTATAGCCACCACTTTTCACTAGACAATATGAAAGGGAGAAAGTGCACATATATCCACACATGTACAATTTCTTGTAATGCGGTCCATTAGTGATCTCACAGGACCATTTTTGTTATTGTTTCCCACACCCTCCCCCTTAAACCCACTCCCTCCCTTCAGAGGCAAATTCATGTTCACATCAGGGTTAATGCATTTCTTTTGTATGTCGATATTAATGTTTAGTTTTACTTGATGTCTACTGTAGAATGCAGTTAGCTTAAAATCAGTGACATGACATTACCATTACAAATAAAGAAAAAGGTCATCAGAAGGTCACAGATGCTTTGGAACCAAAACGTGTGTTCCCACAGTGTACTGATATCTTCACACATACAAAATGTGTTTATTAGGTGCTATGTTACCCGTTTTGTTGTTTTCCAAGTAGGGCAGCTGCATGAGGGATGAAAGACGAGCCCTCTAGATAATATACCATGTTCATTCATACACATAATGCTGGCCACAACAAGCTGTCTCAGCTATGTTCCTGAGCTTCCTTTGTTGTAATTATTTCATGTTTCCTCAGGCAACAAAACTCTCCGCATTAGTAACATAGCGCTTTAAAATAGAGCCTGTTTTGTTCTTTTTGTTTGTGTGATCACTTATTACAGTTGGCAGTAACATTACTACACCGCACCTGCAGTATGTAGTGAATATCTGTCAATACACATGTGCTCTTAGGCTAGGTCTCTTTCATTCCTCCCATCCAGGATATATGGAGAGCTCTTCTCCCTTTATAGAACTTACTGGTTGCAGAGAATAAAACCTTAGACTGAGACAGGATGTGGCTGACATTTGCAGCAAAGATTGAATATATAAACTTATTGGAGATGTATGTATCCATATGGTATTAACATTTTTAAAATGTTTTTAATGGTTACGCTTTTGCCTTGATTTCAGCACAGTTTGCCAATGTCAATGTACTTGCTTCTCTTGCCTTTAAGTATCTTAACTCCAAGGTTAACTTGCATTATACTGTTATATAAAGCTGCACTTACTGTTCTTATAAGATGTTACAGAAAAACATTTCTCAAGTGTAGGACTATCGGCAATGGACAACATCTTTAACCTAAAGAACTTATGAAAATTACTGCGCTTCATATCTGTTTCTCTGCTTGATAACTGTCTTGTGTTACTGTGCATCAGCCCCTTGGTTATTTTTCCGCCGCACCACCTACACACCTCTGGATTAGCTTTTCAACCGCACTGACCCTGCCGGGATGCTGGGCGCGAATTCAATGGCACAGCGGGAGGCTTTTATGTGCGTTTATTTGTCTCTGAGCCTGTCTGAGTTCAGTGTGCTATGATATGATTTCCAGGTAGCATTCTCCTGTGTTCTGTGTGGGTCTTTGAGCGTGTACATGTGTGGGTTGTGCGACTTGTATGTGCAGGAGAAAGCAAGAGTGACTTGGTTGCTGCAATGATTAATGGGGGAAACTTTCAGTGCTGATTCCAATCGGATAATAGTAGCTAGGCGAAAAAGAAAAAAAAAAGCAATCTCACTTGTCGCTCTTTTCTGCACCATTGATCCAAAAGGAAAAAAAAAAAAAGGTGGAAATGTGGAAAGCTCTCAATTTCTGAGCCTGTGTTTTGATTCTATTATAGCACACACACACATGCAGACACACATTTTCCAACTCTCACTCTCATAACAGATCCACGTGAGCTCTCGGGTGCTAAAGAGAATAAACCCACCTTGCACTGACACTAACTTGCAGCAGCTACTTTTATATTCCAGGCTGATTGATCTGAGCATTCAGCATCTGGCATTTCCACATTTTCTTTCCCCCTTTCTAATTAGCCGCTGATGCTGACATAATTAGTTGCCACAGATGGACTGAGGATGTCTGGCTGACACTATCTCACTCACACAGCCTTGCGGCGCATTTACAACTTTGCATTGTGACACTGCATGAAGGTGTTTAAAATCTGGATGGCCTTTATATGCGCCGGATCATGTCATCGCACGGCGAACAACAGCTGCATTAGTAAAACTCACAGCCATTGTAAAAGTCCACCTTAATGCATTTATCCTGCTAAATTAAATGGAAACTTTTTGTATGCGGAACATAATAGTATCAGAAGTTTGTACTCTGTCACACCTATTATCTTCTTGGTTGGAATTGTGAATGTGGTTTATTCATGTTCACACCGTCTGATTGCTAGAAACCACCCAAGATAGAGTTGCATTGTTATCACCAGCCCAAACAAAATAAAAATATCTCTTTTCCAGATGTGTTCAGACTTAATGTGAAGCCAATTTTCACCTCACCTTGAGGACGTGACAGTGAAGACGTTAGCCAGCTAACAATGTGCACCAATTGTGGGTGTGTGTGTGCGCTGCAGCTCAGACTTTGACTTGACTCTCCTGTTTCGTGTCCCTGTGCGTTCATGAAGTGCAGTCATACAGATTTTTCTGCTGAACATGTGCACACCTACATGGACTTCTTCTCCAGTCTCAGCACACTTTGAACATTTCCAAAACAACATTTCTAGTTGCAAATAGACAAAAGTGTAGGAGGAATCTATCAAGTACACATAAAAGAAAGGGAGACATGAACAGATCTGGGACCACATGTATAACAGCAACAAAATAAGGGCTTGAAAGTTGCACTCCCCATGGAAAAGTTGGGATTTAAGAAAGCAAACTTGAGCCTTCTTAAACATTTCATTTAATCTAACAAACAATCTAGTCTACCCTGCAGCTGACAGCGGCCCTACTTGCTACTTACTTACCGCAGCTTTTAAATTCTGCTCGCATCACTTTCAGGCAAGGAAAGTTAAAAGGGGACATATCATGCTTTTTGTGATTTTCTGTTGTTTTTTCTGTTTCATGGTCAAAGTTCCAAAACTTGAGGTGTAAAAATGCTCCCTGAAAAACAAAAGCCAGGGTTTCAGCCTGCTCTGAACGCTTCGTTTGCAACCTACCTCTACTTCCTCTTCGTGATGACATCAGATTGTTTGCGCATGCTCACAAATGGCAGTCCGTTGTCTTTGTTGCTAAGGTTGTTCCACAGGTTGGTCGTGTTGTTCACTCGCATATTTCAGATCAGAATCGGGCTCTTGTTTTATGTAGCCTCTGGAGCTGCCGGAAGTTGGCCAGCAGCTTCTGGAAGCTAACCAATCAGAACAGAGTGGGCTCATTGGGGGGGCTTAAAGAGACAGGAGTTAAAACGGCCTGTTTCAGACAGAGGCTGAACTGAGGGGCTGCATAAATAAGGAGTTTTTTGAACTGTAAATCATGCAAAAATATTCTGGTAGAGCCCCAGAATATAAATATAGACTTGGAAATTTTGCATGATATGTCCCCTTTAGCTTGATGTTAACACCATTTGGCCCTCGCTCTAAATTTGAATTGTTTGTTTCGGTTTTTTTGTGCTTTAAAGTCTTTACTGAGAATCTTTGTCATCTGGAAATGAATGCAAATGACTGGTTATCACATCTAAATGAATGATGGTGTGTTCAGTATTTGCACTCATATCACAGTGAGGCCTTGATGCTAATGATGTTCTAATCTAAGTCTTACTTAATTATTCACATAGATGGAGCAGAGTGTTTGACAGTCTCCTGCAAAAAAGAGCAATTTTCCCAAGAATTAGTTCAGCCATCGCAATAGATCATACTTGATATGTATGTCATACTGGATTGAGTATATGCAGGATTAGCCAGTGGTGAGACAAATATTTGATACATTGGCATGCTATGAAAATGGGCAAATAACCAATAACCAACAAAACTGACACAACACTTGATGATAAGTATGTTATAATCAGACAAAAGTCAGATTAGAGACAGGTCAGGGTCAATACACTTTTAACTCATCAATGCTGAATATAAATTGAAAGTACAATTCAAATGCTGTAACAATAGTGGAGCCTTTCTCAGTCATTTTGGGATTACATGTTCTGTTAAGAGCCTTTTTTGGAGATAAATGCATTTCTTCAAGTAATTGAATTGGAAGTAAAAATGACAAAAGTCTTATAATAGTCGACTCTGTCATTCTTTGCTAGAGTTTTTTCTCATCCCATAATCAATTCCAGTGGTTTCCAAATGTTTTAGCATCAAGGCAGGTGTCAAACGGTACCTTCGACTGAGCCTGCTGGTAGACGGTGAATACTGTAAATTTATAATTCATAAGCTCCTTAAAATTGAAGTCAGGGACATCACTGCAAACTTTTTTTTCTTTGTCTGACAATGTCTCTGACAGTGAGTAAAATCTCAACATTTTAACTCACAGCGCGCATCACCAAACTTGTTTTTAATGAGGACTTGGTTGACTCAATAGTAGCCAGACAATTAGAGCCGTGGCAGCCGAGAACCAAGGCTCTAATTGGCTGCCTTGAGAACCGTAGTGTTTTCTTGTGGCATTGTAGATCACACAGACCCTAAAAATGTGGATCAGAACACTACGCAGTTTTTTCTTACATAGTTTTCAGAAGGCAAAGAAGTTCTTTTTATACTGTAGCTGTAACAAGTGACGGAACAGACTCAAAAAAGCGAAGATCGGATGCAACGGATAATGTTTGCAATTGCGTGGCCATTTTGTCACAACAGCCCCATGTAAAACGTTTGTCTTTGACCGTTTTTTCAACCCCTGAAAACTGATCTATACACACGTGAGTCTGGTGGGGGATGAAAAGTGTGGCCTCGAAAAATCAGCTCAGGGCTGTTATGATTTTACTGTTGTCTAGAGCAACAAACACATTATCAAGACACTGCAATATTAATTAACTTATCATGATGCATCGCTGTCACTTAGCCCAAAATGCTGAGGCCACTGGGAGAGGCTCACGTTGTGTTTTCCTCTTGAATTCTGCTGACTTAAAAAAAACGTAAATAAGTCAAATTGGGATTAGCATGGTGATTAAGCTTTAAAGTAAAGGTCAGCACTGGAGGCTGCAGAAACGTCTTCCACTCATATGAATCCACAAGTAAAATCATCTATCCTGACAGAAACAGAATAGAAACTAAAGTTTGGAACTGTTTAAAGATCATCGTGAGCAATTATTCCAGGACTTCTCTGGCATAAAGGGCAAGACTTCCTATTAAAGATGAATTTAAATGCACATATAAAGATAAATATTACTGAAATAATATGTTTGAGTTCACACACACCCTCCATTTTAATAAAAGATAAATGACGGTGATAAAGCAGGCAGCAATCTATTATTCACTAAGTCTAAATCACCATCTGTGAATCAGTATAGCAGGTTACATAATTGTAGCAAACAAGATTCATTGCAGAAGGGTGGGAATCTTTGGCTGTTCTATTTTATATCAATAATAATATTTTAGAATGTCACAAAAATCTTTTTTTTTGTTCAAATAGATGCTCAGTGAGGTTGAGGTCTGCTGACTGCAGAGAGAAATCCTTGCAAGTCAGCTCTTCCTGAAGACTTCAAACAGGCTTTGATACATGTTCAAGCTTAGGGCATGCCACTGTTGAAAAGAGTGACACTTGTGTTTGGTCAGTGTGGTGTTGATCCTGTACAACTTGAAGTATTTCCCCACAGAATGGGAGATAAATTCCTCTTATTTTACTTTAAAAAAAACTCTTATTACCCCCTACAATTGCCTTTATTCATCTATGAACAACTATATTTCCAGCCATCAAAACAAAATTAGGTTTTATTTGACTCATTCTAAAAGTTTAGATGTGTTTTGTTGCCAAATATATGGTTTTGAAACTGCTATTAACCATCTGTGTTGTGGTTCACTGCAGCCTTTTCAGCAATCATTTTCTGTAAAATGTTAGTGCAGCTCTACTGACTGTTGTAAATTGTTTTTTTTTAGAGTAGAGACAATTCAGATTAAGACTGTTCTACAGCCGCCTTTAACTGATTCATGCAACCATTCATGGTACATGAGGTGCAGTGGGTGTCTACTTGCACTCAGAAATATAAAACAACACCCACCTACCTCTTTAGTAGTAAAGTAATAAAGTGTTGTCTGTGTAGCTTTGTGCTGTAGACTTTCATTGTTGTCCAAAAACTATTAAAAACACATAAAATGAGCCTCACTGTTGCACTGGGTGACATGTTCCTACATTAGGGAGAACACGTACTGTGTATTGTCTCTGTAGTTTATTTTGAGTCAATCCCACATACACTACCCTGCTGCTGTAAATACTAGGGTTCCTAAGCATAATTGTTGTTGCACATTGACAAAAATTAGTACGTTTACCGCTTTTTCAACGGATGTGGGAGATTGACAGATTTCACGCACTGCTGAATGCTGAAAGGTGGAGATGACGGACTAGTTACCTCATGTACTGATGATGTATTTTAATTAAAAATCAGATGATTGTTGCTGGTAGCAAGAAAAAGGTTGAAGTGTAGAAATATTAGCAAATCAGAAAGGAAAGAAAGTTTATATTCTATCCTAGATTTTCTGTCTTTAACTTTTTGATGCTGAAGTCGTCCACTGTGACTTCAACATGTAAAAAACACCCATTCGATCATGTAACTGTTGAATGATATTAAATGTGACATTGAACCTAGTACCCACATATCACATGCTGTACCAGGCTTGTTCAAATCAGTCGCAACTCTGCAAGTTCCGGGGACTCGCACATTTTCAAACACCCGCGGGCTGTTTCTAAACCGTGTGTGAGCGGAGCCGTGTCAAGTGCGCTCACAGCCACAGCTGGGCGAAGAGACAAGTCCTTTCAGTTTCCAAGAGCCCCCAAAAGAAACACTGACAGGACTGAAGTTTTTTGAATGTGACTTCTGAGAATTGTTGTTATGCATGTTCTTCCAGTCCCAGCATGAGGAAATGAACTGTATCTAAAAAAAACAGGAAGCCCTGTGTAATCTGTGCTTATGATACCTTGAAGGCAGTGACGGATAATAACTCGGTCCATTTTATAAGTTGGCTCAGTTGCCTAGTTACACTGATGATACTTCTCTGGACAGGAGGTCACAGTAGTCCACTGTATCCTCCTCGACGCTGCAACAAGAGCAATTTCTATGAAATTACTTTGAGATCATATTTTCCCTGAAGTTTTTGTGGGTGGTTTCTATTAGGAAAGACATTTATAATAACATTATTTTGCATTGTGTCCAATATAATATATTATGTCCAAATTAATTTTATATTAATTTTTGATTTGAATATTTCACATAACCTATCAAAACATTTACAATAAGATGAACTGCAAACATATTTTGTTGATATACTTGACACTAGTGCAACATCACATCATAGCTAAACATGATCACATGTCCCACACCTAGCTTTTCAACCCATAGAGGTTATATTATAAACGTATAGCTCATTCATATACGTCATGTGACTGCACCTTCACTCTTGAATCTTGGATCACACCCAACATCACAGCTGGGTGTGGTTGGGGGTGGTCTCTTGTAATTGTGACCATGCCCAGCTAGGATGTAGCATGTTACCATAGTGCTACATCAATGCTGCACAGGATGTGGAAACACCCCAGATTATTAGACTAGGTACAGTTACTCTTTAAGATTAGACAACTAAAAACACTTGAAGTTAATAAAAGATGGTGGTAAATGTTGAGTATTGTAAAATGACAGACTAGACTAATATGAATTAGTAAGCAAATGCAGAATGCATGTCTCATTGTCATTTCCTTTGTGTGCAATTTGTACTGTCTACTTATTTTGTCAGGATTATTTTTTTTTAATGTAACAATAAATAGAACAGTACATCCAGGAAAATGAGGTACCAATTAAGAAGGTGTGTTTTTCATTCTGTGGGACTGATATCATTGTCATCCTTCCTCACTGTTGTTCATTATCTCATGATGAAGCCGCACGATGTAAATCAGTCATTCATCGGTCTGTTTTGGGTTGTAATTCTCAGTTGGCTTTGCTTTAATCTTAGCTAACCAGCAGTATTGTATTGTATTTAATTTGAAATCCAATTACAAAGACCCCAGTAATTAGGACTCCTAGATATGCATGTGGACAGATGAGCAGGATATCACTGCGCTCAGAAGGTGCCAGTTTAGACTTCAGTTCAGCAAACTGAGAATAAATTGTTTATTTGACTGTTCCATTAGCTGTTTGCCTTCAGTTCTGCTGCAGATGGCAACTATGAGCAGTGAAAAGCTAAAGGTTTCCAGGCTATCCCAACCCCTCTACACCAGGTGATTTCACTGATTAGCAGTCCTCCAACTAGAGAGGAACTAATCAATAAAATCAACTGGTGTACTGTTCTGCTGGGCTGCGAACATGCACGCTCTCTGCATTCCACTGCACACAGCTGCATATCTCTGGTGCTGCATCAATCCTGAGCAACGCATCCATCAAAAAGAAAAAAAAAAAGAGATTAAATTGAAAACATGACTGCAAATCTTTTGCGAAATACTTCGGCTCGGTGCGGCTATAGAACTAAGCCACAGGTGAAGGCTGATCAATACTGCTTCAATGTCTCACCTAATATCTGGAACTATATTGCTTGTCAAGGCATAATGTAGCAAGGATAATGCATGGTGTTATTTCAAGGCTTAAGAATGCTAGATTGACTCCAGAACAGCACTGTATTATACACCCCGTTCTTTTTTCCCCCCTTTTGAAACTGTGACTGGTCAAAATCAGCACAGTGAAAACACTGAGGAGCCAAATCAGGCATTAGCATTAAATCCTCATATACTTCAGTCCCCTTAGGCAAAAGAAAAAAAAATCCTACACCCACAGTAATTTAACTTCTGGGGTCAATAAAGTGTCAGCTTACTTTCATTATTTGGGATAGCGATGTCTTAGCAGTCGTCCACTCCAATTACCTGCTGCAATGACTACCACTCAACTTTACCTCTCTTTTATCTCCCTCCAATTTATGTGATTAACCTTAATATCCCCTTTATTTCTAGCTCCTGCCCTTCCTCACCTGCCCACTAGCCTTCACTATAGTTTCCCTCTTCAAACATCACCTGTGCTCCCATTTGAGCCTCATTACCCAATCAACCCCTGGGTAAATAGTGTAGTGAGGACTGTTTTCTTCACTTTGTGAAATTGCAGCGTGGGATTTTGAATAAACATTGGTCTGTGACTCCTCCGGATCTCTAAACTGGCTTTTCACCTCAAAAGTAAAAAGTGCCAATCTTGACACTTGACACCAGACTAGGCACCCCCCCCACCCCCCCTCTCCCAGAGAAAGCTATGTCTTGTCAGGATAACAAGATTAAGGGCAGGACTGGAACTACTTAATGACTCCTTTTTCTGTGGTTTGTGGCTCACAGGAGAAAAAGATCTGAATACCAGACAAACTAAAGGATTACCTTTCCCTGGGAAAGAGACTTGAGTTTCTTTAATTTGAGACTGAATACACGTCGCATCAAGACAATGAATAGAATTAAACAAATGGCAGTCAGTCTCTCTCCCCCTGCCTCTCTCACACACACATACACACACACACACACACACACACAGCCATACTCTTTCTTTCTCTCCCTCACGCCCTGATGTGACCTTAGATAAGATGGTAAATTGACAGCATTTATATAGTGCCTTTCTAGTCTTTCGGCCACTCAAAGCGCTTTTATATGACATGCCGCATTCACCCATTCACACACACATTCATACGATGAAGGCAGAGGCTGCCATGCAAGGCGCCTGCTCATCAGGAGGAGTTTCTAATCATTCACACACACACACACACACACACACATCAATGGCACAGCCTTCGGGAGCAATTTGGGGTTCAGTATCTTGCCCAAGGACACTTTGATATGCGGACTGGAGGAGCCAGGGATCGAACCGCCGATCTTCCGATTAGTGGACGATCCACTCCTGAGCCACAGCCAAGATGGCTGCCAGACCCTGCCATAAATTTGAGATTGCACTCCTGTATTGACTTAACACTGTTAATGTTCCTTATTTAAGCCCAAGTCTGAATTAATGTGAATTAGTTGTCCAATCATTTAGTAATATTACATAGCACATGTTTTCTGGAAGAATAGTCTAACGTTGATATCTGTACGATATAAAATGGATGAATTATTAAAATTCATATATATCTCTTCTTTACCGTCTGGCCACACTGCCATCCAGTGGCCACAGATAATGGGGTCTCTGTAACACCAAGTATACCGGCTTGTGTTAGACTGAGTCAAGGAAACCAGCGTCTTCTCCACGCCCAAAACTCCGCCTGTCTTTACTAGTTGATGGGTTATCTTAGTTTTCTGTTTTTTTCTAAACGTCTCATCCATTAATCTTTTCTCGTCGCCTAAAGTATGTGCGCAAACTTTTTTGAATACAAGCCTCAGTTTGCACCTCATTAGCGAACTGAATGAACTTTCCTTTTTCCTTTATATTTCTATACTGCAGTAAGTCTCGTGTTTTGTAGTATTTTTGAAGTTTGTCGTCCAGCCAATGGAATTACTCTTAAGACTATTCGACAAGCCTATTTAAAGAAAGTTATTGAAGCAGGAAAGCTCTATTCGACTCCAGCCAAAAATCACCAGGAATCAACAGCGACTGTACTGTCGGCCCACATCTGACTGCCTCAGCCCCAACCGTGACGGCAGCGCATCGGCCTCGGACTTCTGCTCCATCAGCCCTGGAGTGGAACCGCCAGATCGGTTGGGAGTCCCGCTGTTGGGCCCATCGCTGCTCGGCGACCAACCGCATTCCGTGGAGCTGCCCTGGAAGCGGAGCCTGCACCAGAGGAGCCCCGCAGAGGAGCCCTGCAGGCAAATGGGCTGGCACCATGCTGGTAGGCTACATGAGTGGACCCAGCACTGCATAACAGTGTGGACGCACACTGTGGAATCAGCTGAAATGGTCTCATCTCTGCAACGACACTCCAACAAGTAGGCAAAATCCACATCTTTATATGATAAGAGTCGATGTCGAATAGAACTAATTCCCTTAGAGAAGTCCTGCAGCCTCTGGTAACTTTGAATCATATAACTATCACCAACTAAGTAATTAGTTAATCTTACCATTTAAAAGATCTTCTTATTCATCTGTTTGATTATTTTCTTCCATTATGCACTCATTAATGCCTCGTTTATTCAGTTATTGACAGACATTTAGTCATAAGTAAAGGTCCTCATTTATCGGCACAGTCGTTGTCTGTGTGTGTTCTTTAAAGTAGAAGACATAATTCCCTGTATTGAAAAGAATAACAACTTGAGCTTAATTTGGTTTATTTATTTCCTTCATGGTGAATGTGGTGCCCCAGTTTTAACGAGTGCAATATTTAACACTAAGTGTTGTCATAATATTGCTGCAACAAAGCAGCCATCCAGCATTCAACTTTTGCCAGATTGTCTTGCTGCTTGTAACTTTAGCAATTACAGATGCAGCCGCCTACAACTGCCGGCTGGTCCGTAACAGTGCCAGATCCCTGCTGGGTCCCCGCTGGGTCCCTGCTGGCTCCTTGGCTGTAATGAGATCCCCCCCTTGATGACGTAGTGAACACGGTCCTGACTCATAACGCCCCTAAAAACCGTGTGTGGAAGCCAGTTGCAATGCTTTATCTGTCCACAAGGAGGAGCAGTGATTACGCTCAGTGCCGCTGGACATTTGATGTGTATGAGGGAGGGTGCTTCCCACACAGAGCGTACCTTTAGTGAAGCGCTTGTTATTATCATGAGGTCATGAAAATATTGTGCTGAAACATTTTGTAAAACATTGATAGAGATATTTGTTTTTAGCTAACATAAAATAGAGGTTGCTCAAATTGAGCGGGCAAGCAAGAAGGCTGAATGAGACATGCTTCCATTTACTGATTATACGTTCTGTGCCATGAAAGCACCAAAAGATGCGCTATTTAACAGAAATGTGTGAAAAATTAAAGCAATATGGGTGAGAAAGGAATGAGTAACAAATACCTGTGTGTGTGTGTGTGTGTGTGTGTGTGTGTGTGTGACGGTGTGTTTGCACACTGATGCTAAGATGAGCTGTTAATAAGGCATATAGTCACAGAGTAGCCTACATGCCGGTACTGCAACACATTGGCACAAACTGACACAATGTTTTTTATACATGTCATTCATAAATGAAGTGTAAATGGTTAAATCAGTTCAGACGGACAGTGCATATTTTGACGGAAAAATGGACAAAACATTTTGTGCATGCAGGCACTTGCAAAATAAACACATTACTTTTTAAAAACCATCCCTCTGTGTATTTTTTCACAAAACAACACTCATCTTGTCTTTGTCCAGGTTGGCTCTCTATTCAACCCTAACCCTACTGTTTAAATGGTGCAATCAGTTTAAACAGACAGTGTGTTCACAAACATCTCCTGCTTATCTTGGCAGGTAAGAGAGCCATTAGCATTACAGTGTACCTTTTTGTTCACACTTAATGGGCGAGTGTGTCATCCGAATAGGTCTCCAAGCCCCCATATTGTGTGTGTAAGGGCCTTTGTAACACTACAAAATATACCCTTTTTACACCAGAGTTAGCGTGTACATCTAGGTTTTTTAATTGGTGTAACCCTGCTAAAAATAGGCATTTGACTCCTTTCCCATTGCCAGTAGATGAGTTTGCCTTTCTGTTTTTTGTTTTTTTTCCTGGTATGTCATGTTCGATGTCACGGCTGGCAACTAGTTAGCATGGCTAGCATCATTAGCATAGCCGTGCTGTGCTGTGTGTAGCCCATAGACAGGATAAAAATAAGGTGTAGCTACAGTGTTTCTGGTTTAACAGCACCGTAAACATATGAATGAGACCATATGTTTACGTGTGGTCTCTCTGTAATAACAAAATACGTATTACTTTGTTATTACAGCTTAATCGCCCACCCCTACTTTCAATACAGTTAATGGATGAACTCGCTATATCTTTATGAAGGGAAAGTGATATGTTGTGGAGATTTTAATGCCCATAGCACATCATGGGGTCACTGTAATGATGACAATGGAATGGTGATCAAAGAGCTAATGGAGATTAAACATCCAGTGGTACAAGAATTAATATCGGAACAGGCACAGAATCGGCCATAGATCTTACACTAGTGTCAGATTCACTGCTCATGGAAAGTAGTTAGAGGAACAACTGTAGGAAGTGACGGCTATCCTATAGTAATAGTACAGTAGTATAGTATAGTAGGCTTGAGTTTAGAAGAATATGATACAGGAGGATTACAGAAATGGTCTTTCAGTAGTGCTGATTGGGAGACATTTATATTAGTGATCAAGAAATGCAAAAAAATGATATTAATGAAGATGTTGATAATGTAAATGTTTCTGTTTGTAAAGCTGTTCTAGAGGCCACAAACACGTCTATTCAGAAGAAGGGATGTAAGCACAAAAAGAAGATTGTACCATGGTGGACAAAAGAATGTGATAAAGCAATTAGGTCTCGAATTAAAGCTTTTAAAATGTTCAGAAGGAATCAGTTTTCAGAATCTTATTGGATATAAAAGGTTGCAAGCAAATGTAAGGAGAATCATAAAAAATGCAAAGAAGGACTTTTGGAGGAAATTTTGTAACGCAGTGGGAAGGGAGACAGAAATTGATAAAAAATTGGAGAATGATAAAAAGAATGAATGGGATTAAAAGAGAGTATGGGTATCCAGGCTTAAATGATGGTAAGACAACAGCAGTGAGAGATGAAGAGAAAGCAAAAATTCATCAGTTCAGACAATATTAGTGAAGAGGGGAAAAGAGGAAGGGAAACTACATCAGCGTAGAATGAAGAGCTATTACAGCAACAAATAAACAAGCTATTTACAAAGACAGAACTGAACCACTCTCTCGAGAAAACCAAGATGTCAGCACCAGGCAAGGATCAGATTTGTTATATAATGATAAACTATTTCAGTGAATCATCCAAGGATATTTTACTGGAACTATATAATCAAGTTTGGGAGGGTGGGAAATTGCCACAAAGCTGGAATGAGGATGTTGTAGTTCCGATATGCAAACCAAGAAAAGATTGCACAAACCCAGGACATTATAGACCAATCGCTTTAACATCCAGCATCTGCAAAATAATGGAGAAAATGATAAATAAAAGGTTAACATATAGAAAATAAAGGATATATATATAAAAACCGGAGTAGCTTTCGGAGAGGAAGGAATACTGTGGATCCAGCTTTATGTGTAGAACATGAAATTAGAAAAGCACAGATAAACAGAAAGTGTAGTGGCTGTCTTTTTTGATATAGAGAAGGCATACGATATGATGTGGGGAGAAGGATTATTAATCAGACTTTGTAAATTAGGTATCAAAGGTCGAATATATAGATGGATTAATGACTTTTTACTAGGAATATAATATTATTCAGGACAATTGGAACACCTCAAGGAAGCATGGTAAGCCCTTTATTATTCTCTATAATGATATTTATGTATTTATGGAAATAGAGAATGGGATGGAGTTTTCGCTTTTTGTGGCTGATTGGGCAATTTGGAAGAGGGGAAGAAATTTGGAATTCATTGTAAAGAAACCACAGGGGGCTATTACAAAAGCAGAAGAGCGGTCATATAAATGGGGTTTTAAATTTTCAGTTGATAAGACAAAGACAATGTTTTTTACAAGGAACAGAATTGGTAGTATTGCGTGTCTAGTCAACTAAACTTATATAATCAAGAGTTGGAGAGAGTGAAAAGGTTTTTAGAGTTATGGTTTGATGAAAGACTTACATGGGCTGTACATATTCAGAAAGTAGTGGACAAATGTAAGAAAGTATTAAATGTAATGAGGTGTTTAGTTGGAAGTGAATGGGGGACAGACAGAATTGCTTTGAAGTAGATTAATTAGATTAATTAGATTAAGGTTGTGTGATGTATGGATCAGCAGCAAGTACGTCTCTCAAAAAGTTAGATAATATTCAGTATCAGGCCTTGAGATTATGCACAGGTGCATTTAAAACAACCCCAGCAGCAGCATTACAGGTGGAAATGGGATACAGCTGTCACTGAATTACTGTGTTAACTTACAGAGCCGTAGTCAAGATCACCCAACACACGACACTTTAAAACCTTGCTGGGAAAAGGAGAGGAGGGAAATAAAAAGCTTAGGACAGACAGTGACACATAAAGCAACAGAACTTAAAGTAGCTCAGTTAAAACTTTAGTCCAACAGTACCACATTATTATATATTATATTTCTGGACACCACAGTAGGAGTTTATTTATAGTTTACATACATACAGGCATATTTTGATAGTTACCACAGTTCCATCCAGATCCACACAGATGCATCAAAGAGTTGATTTAATAAAGCAGGAGTAGTTTCATCTCAAAGCAGGGAAAAGGATCAGTGAGGAGTTATCAGTTTACACAGGAGACATGCTTGTAATATTGTTAGCAGTGCAGTGGATAGAGGATACAACACCACTGAGAGCAATCATTTGTTCATATTCAAGCTCATCACTAGCCATTTTACAGTACAGTCATTCAGACAGCAGAACAGAAGTTTTGATAGAAGCACAACAAACATACAAAATTCAAATTATGGGTCTTACAGTAATATTTTTATGGTTACCAGCACATATTGGTATCAAAGGAAATGAAATGGCAGATAAGGTTGCAAAGGGGGCCACAAAAATAATCAGATTGATTTGGCAGTTAGCTTCAGCAAGACAGGAAGAGAGGAAGGGACGATGGGTTTACTGAGTTCAAAGGAAAGTGGGAGAAATGAGGTGTGCAGGAAGGAACAGGAGAGATGAGACAGTAATATAAGACTTAGATTTGGACACACTGGACTGAACAGTACACTATTACACTAGTACACAAAATAGGAAACATAATGCAGGCAGATGTGAATACTGTGGGCAAGAAGAAACAGTAGAGAATGTTTCACTGTCAGAAATATGCGGCAGAAAGAAGGTATCTGATTCAAAACCTCAGATAAAAGTAGACTTTGATCTAATATATATTCTACAAAAGCACACAAGAAATGAGGGTTATCGAATTCTATTTCAATAGACTAACTAATTT